>JASDQU011442095.1:0-11067 GCA_032191745.1 Picea mariana | reverse complement strand
AGATTACTCATCCAATTAATTCACTACAAAAGAAAGGAACAAAATTTGAATGGACTACCAAATGTGAAGAGAGTTTCTAGCACTTGAAGGAATTATTAACTAGTGCACCAATTTTAAAGATTGGAGATCCAAACGAGGATTTTGTTGTGAGAACAAATGCGTGTAAATAAGGAATTGGTGGAGTCCTTACCCAAAATGGGCATGTCATATGCTATGAATCTAGAAAACTCAAAGATCATGAAATAAATTATGCTACCCATGAATTGGAGCTTGCAACTATTGTTCATGCATTGAAAATGTGGAGGCATTATCTCATGGGAAAAAAATACAAGCTGAGGACAAACCATAGTGGTCTGAAGTATTTATTTGAGTATCCAACACTAAACACCAGACAAACTAGATTGTTGGAATTTCTTAGTGAATTCGACTTTGATATCAAGAACATCAGGGGAAAATAGAATAAAGTGGTTGATGCACTTAGCAGGAGGGTGCATGAAATGCATGCTACAACCATTAGTATATACAACTCAGATTTAGAAAACAAAATTTTGGAAGCTGTAGGATCAAACCAAAATTATGTGCAAGCTAAAGAAGGCTTACAACAAGCTAATATACAATTGAGATTTAAATATTACAAGCTCGAAGATGATGGAATCCTCTTGTATAGGGACAAAGTTGATGTTCACAATTCTCATGAGTTGAGAAATTCAGTTCTAAAACATATGCATAACATACCTTATGTTGGAATTTCATCACTTTTATTATTATAAAATTAAATTTGATAATGGAACTGACTTGGGGGATCAAGGGGGTTTGTGGTACTTCGGGTGGGTAGGTTTAGGTTTTCCACATGTGTCAGGCCCTATTGCAATGTTATGTTTTTTTGGTTAACTAAGGTTAAGAGAGTGTTGACATGGAGTACAAATATTTTGTAGTAGACTATGGAGAGGATGAGCTCCCCAACTTGTCACCTACCTTAGGAACACAAGAGGAATTGTTAGAGATGTGGAAGGTCGCGCGGGCATTTAAGGAAGGCCTAGTACATTATTTCATGGTTAGTACTCTTGCAATAGATGACAGCTCTAGACTAAACCAAGATTCCTAGGGCTTGGATTCAATGTGAAGGAGAATATGGACCATCTAAGACTGAAGACTAACCAGGGTGCAGCTAAAACCAAATCAAACATAAAATGTGTAAGGATCAAGCAGGTGTTGACGCTTGAATCCGTTAGGACCAAAACGACAACCTCACGAGGATGAAAATCCTACCGCATTTTTATAGAGGTGGTACTCCTCTGTCCGAGATTTATAAAATGTGGGACTTTTAAAGAAGTCTGTCAAAGGAAGGTAAAATAGATATAACAGAAAATGGAAAATATTTTTATATTTCTTTTAAAAAGAGAGTTCATGAGAATGGACGAGGAAACACACACATTCATACATTTAAAGAAAATAAACAAAACTTCCTCACATCCATCATAACAGGGTTAAAGATATTTGATCACATAAAATTTAAAAGAAAATGATCCGCATGCACAAGAGAACTTTGACAGAGTGATACATGGGCAACTCAAAAAAGATAATGATAGAACAACCTCAAATACTTTATATTCAGATAAACTGGGTTACAAAGTACAATCGAGACTATTCCCAAAGTAGCTCTCTTGGAATTTCTAAAAAATATATAGTTCAATACATATTCTCTGAAATTTAAATGCATTTGTCATAATGACTAGGATTGGGGCTCCCGCGGACCATAAAGAAAATATGTATACGAATGAAGTTTGTAGAAATAAGAAAGTGGGTGGTGGAGGACATCAAGACCCGACAAGAAGAAAAAAGGAAATTGTCAGTCTTTGGTTAAGCCTTTCTATTTAAAGAGGAGAAGTAACTAGATGAATAGTTGGAGAAAGACAAAAAAATGTGATTAGTATAAACTTACTATGATGGTATCTCATGGTTGTCACTTGCTTGTCGATGCCCTTTTATGGATTTCATCGGCGGTTACAGGAATTGTTTCAACCATCTTTTGCCCTTCATCGATGAGTATGTCGATAGCCTTTGTGAACCACTCCTAGATGTAGCTCCTCATTGGCACCACGTAGATTTCATGCTGGATTTTTATATTGAATAGATCACCTTCCATCTCCCTCATATCAAGAGAAATGTCCCACAGAGCTTCTTCATATCTTGATTCTTTACTGAAACGTCGACTAACCAATTTTCCACGTCATCTTCATTATACTCAAGAATGCCATATAATTTTTCAAATGATAACCCCTTAAATATCTCAACTTGTTTGTCAAAGGATTACTTGGTTAAGAACAATGAGTTGAGAATCAGTTTGGGGTCTTGGATCTCATTGGTGCTCCTGGCTAGGTCTATTTCGATCAAACTTTTGAATAATTCCTCTCTTTTGGTTATGGCCTGGCTGCATGCTTGGACAATAATATTCAAGTTCTTAACCTTTTCCTTCCAGCATGCATTTAGTTGTTTTATCCGGTTCGGAGAAGGGAGATCCTACTCTATTCTTCTCATCTCTGTCATATTGGTAACTTTACAACCAAAGGGTATCGCCATGTCGAGGTATAAACCTTCATCGTTTTTCAAATCTGCTTGTAGATATTCGTGGAAGGCGTGTGCTCTTGTTCCAAAAGAGACCATGCTTTTTGACATCTCCCAAGCCTCTATAATTAATTCCATTCTCTTCTTGATGTTCTTCTCCACATATCCCCTTGCTGATATGAGAAGGCTTGCAGATCCTTTTAATTTTCTCATTGGTGTGGTAGGCCCGATCATTGCTAAAGGACTAGTAAGCATTGGAAGAGGCATTAAAGTCTCCTCCAATTCTTTGATTCTTTCTTTTAACCTAACATTTTATGCTTCGAGGCTTCCAATAGAATTATCTAAAGCATCTCTAGTTGCTCGGTAAAATTGGGAAATTTGGGAAGGCCACATGTTCCGTAGGTTACTCTCTGAGCGAGATTTCCCATTTTTATTCTTTACATCTCTTTTCCCAATAATCAAATGTTTGGACTCGCTATAAAAAACAACACTCTGAAATACAAAAGTCTCTTCTTCGTCGAAGGTCTCTCCCTCAATTATTTCCATTTGAAGATTTTGGTGAGCAGTGTTCTCTAGCTGGTCAACGTTGGGGAACACTTATTCGATATCAATTTCAAGCTCCATATCTTCAAGGGAGAGGTCGCGGATGTCGCTTTCACCCCGAGATCCTTCCTCTTCTTGCACAATGTTCTTTCTTTTCTTCCTCAAGGGAAGCTTGTGGAAACTTTCGATCTTTCCTGAAGGAGGGTTCTTATCTTCTCCTCCACCTGAAGAATTGTGGGTTAGTTTCTTGATTTGGTGGGTCGTTGGAGCACTACTCCGAGATGTTGTACTCTTTGGAGTGACTGTTGGGGATTGGGCACTCTTCTCACATGTTCATTTTCCTCTTTGCTTGTATGACTCATTGGTGCTGAGTATAGTTTCCAAGTCACCAGTGTTACAAGTGGGACTGCACGAGTCATTATCTCCCTCTTCGTTCAAGATAGTGAAAGAATTGCTGAAACCGACAACCAATAGATCTACAAAAATACCGCTAGGGTCGAAACCTTTTACTCTTTCAACATATTTTAAATTCAAGCTGTGGAAGTGGCCTGCAAATTCATAAATCTTGTTCATATTTCTGAAGATGAAATCCCCAACTTTCCAACGCAGAGGTATAAATTGTTTTTTTCTCTTTTCATGGAAAAAATGCAACCAGTAGTTGTACTGCCTTGCTATTTCAACAACAAACATTTTGTTAGATATGTGGCATGAAAGGAATGAAGTTTTTTCTTTGGAACCAAAAATCCTTATAACGTTATAATTCTCCATTTGTTCTAGTGTCCCCTTCCTATCTAGGAACTTACTCGCCTGGTCAGACATCCGAGGACAATCCTTTCCAAAAAGCAAGCCTTTAAAGAAAGAGACAAAATCATTAAAGACTTCATAAAATGTCGAGAGGCCTTGTGCCTCCATAATGTTTGATACCAAAAGGTTAGTGGGTCGAATTTGTAGTTTACCTTCTTGCACATAGATAATCTCGAGAATGGACAGCAATGCGCTATCGCGAAAACTAGATAGGATGACATAAATAATTTCTTCTCTTTCTTGAATTGCGATAATTGGGTAGAGATTTCAATAGAAATCAACTTACCCCAGTCGAAGATGGCCCGTTCTTTAACCGTAAAATATAGAAGGTACAAAATCATCCGGGAGATGCTAGTTGTAGTTTCTTGTCTTGTTATCCTTGTGAAAGGTCATGCAATTTCACGAAAAGGGTTTTTGAATGAGCTAACCTGCAATCTCATGATATCCTAGAGGATGACCACTGGGTCCTCTCAGAATTTAGGTAAGAGGTCCAATCCATTGTCGTGCTTTTTAAGAACTCCCTGCAATCCTCGCCCTTAAACGTAAGCGTTGGCTCGAGAAATCTCAACATCTTACATAATACTTGGGGTGATAGAGAAATAGGGGAATGGTCCCACAACTGAATAATCCGCTGGCTTGGAATATATCTCTCGGCGCACCAGGTGACCAACTCCTTATAGTCAAAGACTTCTGGGACACAACCTTCACACACAATTCCAAACGTCTAGATAACTTCCTTCTGAGCAGGAGGGGATGAGTAGTAGGAATAGGCTCTGGACCATTGAAAACCCTGGTCCTCGTGCCCGAAAATATTCAATGTATCTCCACAAAACTGTTGTTGGGTTGCTGCCATAAGTTGATGAAAACATTCCTTTGCTCTAGATAATTCTTTAAAATGAACACTGGAGGAGGATAATATAATCTTCCGTAAACCTCGGTTTAATGCATCTTAATAGGAGATCTCCTCGAGCCTTTCGCTTATTAATGACGATCCTATCGAACCTGTGTGGTGAGTTGTTAGTATTACAAGCATAATAAATGTGCATTAGGAAGGGCCCGAAGGTGGCAGGGATGGACGAGAGCAGAATGTTCTTCAAGGCTTTTGTGAACTCGGGAACCCACGAATCTGTGACAACATGAAGTGTAGAATCGATTAGGTATGGAAAGGCGAGATGATCATATACACTCATCTTAGGTGGAGTGAGGATTTGCAAATTTGAAGAGTCTGGGGTCGAATTGTAGATTGCAGAGATTTTGGGTGAAATATATATATCACAAAAGACGGGCGCATGAGAGTTTGATACCACCAACCCGGGAACCCGCGGTTGTAAAATCGGCTAAGTATAGAAAAGAACGATGGTCGGTCGGACTCGTGATGTGGGGTTTATAGATGGAGATGAGGATCTATAAGTCCGCCAACCCAGGAACCCCCGATCATAGAAATGCGACTAAGTATAGAACTAGAAAGGGATAGTAGAGGGGAAGAAGAAAAGGGAAAAAATAGGTAAGTATAAAAGAGGGAAAAGAAAGGGAGAACAAAATTTGGGAAAATAGAAAAGGGGAGGAAATTTTCGGAAGCGAGAAATGACCTCAACAACAGGGTCCAACTGTGGGATGATAACCCCCTGTGGGTTGTCAAGAATCCAGAATCTCTCGTGACCAGGTGCTTGCGCCCATTGGGCTATGGGGTCATATTTAAGAATATACAAACTAAAAATAAAATTATGTACAATGAGAATGAAAGAAGTGCTAGGATAAAAAAACCTTTCAAATGTTGCACGTTGACGGGCAACATTAACCTTTTTCCTTTCATGTCTTGAGCATATATGAGTTAAATCCCAATATCTTTTCGATGACATAGGGTCCGATCTAGAGGGATTCAAATTTGGTATGCATGGATGGCTTCTCCTTGGATTTGTTCCAAAGAAGCACCAATTCTCCCTTCTGGAAGTTCTTCATAGTGGTGCTTTGGTCAAAATACCGCTTGACGCTTTGTTTCCTCTGAGAAGTTCGATTCAAGGCCTTACTTCGTTCCTCTTCTAATTTCAACAACTGATTTATCCTTTTCTGCATAGGTGAAGTGTCCTCCACATCCTCAGTATTAACTGCGAAGATCAATGCATTAAGCTCGAGGATAATTGACATTTTTGCCTGTTTCTCATAAACCAATAAATACGGAGACATCCTGATGCTATCTTTCAAGGTCGTTCGACTTGCCCATAATGCTTTTGTCAGCTTCATATGCCAATTCTTCTAGTTGTTGTCAACGGTTTTCTTAAGTATCTACACTAGTGTTTTGTTAGTGGACTCAACAAGGCCATTTCCTTGTGGATAATAATTCGACGATTGACCCATGATGTTCCCATATTGTCCACAAAACTCCATGAACTTTGATCCAATGAAGATTGAACCGTTATCTGTGATGGATTTTTCAGGGACACCAAATCTTGACAAAATGTTCTCCTTGAGGAATTTAATCAATTCTTCAGCGTCAACCTTCTTCAGCGCCACCACTTCTGGCCATTTCTTGATATAATCGGTAGTTGTCAGAATATACATATGGCCCTTGTTGAATTTCAAATTAATCTTCCCAACCACATCTAGTCCCCACTGAGAAAATGGTTGCTCTACCACAATTGGCTGCAAGGGCATTGAAACTTTCTTCATTTTCCTTGAAAACTGCTGACATGACAGACACCTCCTTATTGCGGAATATGAATCCCTGAAGATTGATGACCAGTAATATCCCGCTCTGATTATTCTATGGGCGGTTGCGGTGGGTGAAAAATGTCCGCGACATATTCCCTCATGGAATTCTTTGATCATTCCTTGGGCTTGATTTTCATCAACGCACCTTAGCAGTATACCATCAAAATTTCTTCTAAAATGTACGTCAGAAATGAGAACGTATTGGTTTGCCTTCATCTTGAGTGTCCTTTGCTCCTTGGGACTCATTGTGGTAGGGAATTTCCTGGAGCTTAAGTAGAATATGATATCTCCATACCATTCTAAATCGACTAATGGTTCTTCGACTGATATTGAAATCATCTCATCAACCGAGTCCCCATTTGCGATGAGCTTGCATAAACCTTGTCCTTTGATTTCCTTTGAGGGTTTGATCTCGATATCATATTCTTGAATTTTTGCTAGCCAGTTAGCCCACTTCCCTTCTCTCAACTATTGATTTAGGAGCATCTTGACTAGTGAAGATGGAACATAAGCTATAACATGGGAGTTTAAGATATACGTCCGAAAGTGTGTTACAACTTTTACAAGAGCCAAAACTTGCTTCTCAAGGTGTGATTATCTTAACTCATAGTCGTGTAAGGTTTTTCTCATAAAACTTATCAGGAGTTCTTCTCTGTTGTTATTTTTTTGAGTGAGGATGGGTGCAACGACTGCCTCTGTAGCAAATGAATAGATAATAAAATCTCTCTGAAAATATGGACTAATGAGGACGGGAGCTGTGCTGATTACCCCCTTGATATTGTTGAAAGATTCCTGAGTATCTGTTGTCCATTCGAATCTCTGCTCCTTTTTCAACAACAAATTGATAGGCTTCACAATGGTTTCGTAATCATGGACAAACCTTCGGACAAAATTGATTTTCCCGAAGAATGACTGGAATCCCTTCTTAGATGTAGGGGGATTGAGCTCATTGATTGCTTTAACTCTTTCCAGATCTATATAAATCCCTTCCTTGCATACAATGTGGCCCAACAATTTTCCTTGAGTCACAACGAACAAGCATTTCTTCGGGTTTTGAGAGACACTGTATAATCTACATGAGACATTGTATAATCTACATCATTTAAAAACCTTTCTTAAGTGATGGATGTGATCCTCCCTTTTGTTTGAATGCACCGTCAAGTCATCTTGATAGTCCACCATAAATTTTCCTATTAATCCGCTGAATGCATGATCCATGGCCCTTTGAAAAGTTGCTCCGGCATTGTTCAAACCGAAGGGCATTCTAGCATATGCATATGTTTCCCAAGGTGTGATAAATGTTGTCTTTTCTCTATCTTCCTCAGCTACTAAAACCCGATTATATCCAGAAAATCCATCCAACATAGACATGCATGCCCATCTAGTGACTTGTTGTAATAGGAACTCCATGTTGGGCAATGGAAAATTATCTTTTATGCTTGCTTTGTTAAGGTCTCTGAAGTCAATGTACATTTGGATTTCCCCAGTTTTCTTCCTGACAATCATTGGATTTGAAAGTGAGTTTGAATGTCTGATGGGATAAATTATCCCTACTTTCTTTAACTTTTCCAACTCGATTTTTACTAGAGGCTTCAACTCGGGATTCATCATTCTTATTTTTTGCTTCACTGGTTTAGCTTCTTCTCTAAAAGGAATGATGTGTTGGAATATTGTTTTATCATAGGCATTCAAATCATCATAGGTCCAAGATAATACATCAATATATTCTTTAAATAAGGAAACATATTGATCCACCTCTTCGGGGGTGCAATCAACCCCCAAGTTGACATATTTTGGGAATTTGTCTCTTCTGATATTGACTTTTCTTGTTTCTTGCACCTTTCAAACTGATACTTCTTCATGAAGATTCTTTGCATGATCATATTTTGTAAACAAGGATTCAAATTGTATACAGTCTTTTGGGACGACAATCGAGGTATTGTCTTCTGCATCATCATCGTTCAACATAAAATATTCCAATTATTCATGATTCCCAAAAACTTGTAAGTATTCAATATTATCAGGCACGGAAGGTCGAAAAGCTCTTTCTACCTGGAAAGAAGTTTTGCTTAGGACGTCATCTAGATTTGATAATGAGGCCGCCAAAGCCAGTGAATCTGCCCTATGATTCTTGTCCCTTGGAATGAAAGCGATGTTGAAAGAGCGGAAAGATTCCATCAACTTGTTAACTCTTTCGAAATACAACTTCAGTCTTTCCTTTTTGATTTTGTACTTTTGGGTAACCTGATTAATGACCAATTCTGAATCTCCAGTCACAATGAGATGTTCTATTTTCATTCCTTGTGCGAGGATCATTCCTTGGATCAAGGCGTCGTATTCTGCCTCATTATTCATACTGCATGGGAACTCCAATCTTACAACATGTGGATGCACTGTCTTATTTGGACTTATGATAACAATTCCAACTCCGTTCCCATGTTTAGAACAAGCTCCATTGAATGACATTCTCCAGTAGCCTTCAAACAAACTTTCTGGGCTTCCTGAATCTTGAACTCGTTCTAGGCCTTCATCGTACTCTTCATCCAAGATAGCATAGTTTCCTATCCCAACATCTATATAATCTTCCATTAATTCACTATCCTTCTTCTCGAAGGAGAAAGGTTTTCTGGGTTCACAAGGAACTTTAATCATTGCTCCCTCCTTGCCTGGTAGCATCATACAACTACCATTGTCCATTACATACCCACCGATCATGGAGGTCCAATCTCTTCCCAGCACAACCCCATATGCAGGGGGCAGGTCTACCACAATAATATTAAAAACTGTGATGATATGGGGGGCTGCTGAAATCCAAGGATACAAATTTTTGATTTCTCCATACGCCGATAATTTTCTAGAATCGATTGCATATATGCTCTCACCAGNCCTTGTGCGAGGATCATTCCTTGGATCAAAGCTTCGTATTCTGCCTCATTATTCGTACTGCATGGGAGCTCCAATCTTACAACATGTGGATGCACTGTCTTATTTGGACTTATGATAACAATTCCAACTCCGTTCCCAGATTTAGAACAAGCTCCATCGAATGACATTCTCCAGTAGCCTTCAAACAAACTTTCCGGGCTTCCCAAATCTTGAACTCGTTCTCGGCCTTCATCGTACTCTTCATCCAAGATAGCATAGTTTCCTATCCTGACATATATATAATCTTCCATTAATTCATTATCCTTCTTCTTGAAGGATAAAGGTTTTCTGGGTTCACAAGGAACTTTAATCATTGCTCCCTCCTTGCCTGGTATCATCATACAATTGTCGTCATTCATTACATACCCACCGATCATGGAGGTCCAATCTCTTCCCAGCACAACCCCATATGCAGGGGGCAGGTCTACCACAATAATATTAAAAACTGTGATGATATGGGGGGCTGCTGAAATCCAAGCATACAAATTTTTGATTTCTCCATACGCCGATACTTTTCTAGAATCGATTGCATATATGCTCTCACCAGTTTCATAATATTTCAAGCAATGCACACCCAATGCTTCCATGACCACGAGTGGCATTATTATTTTTTGCACTAGTATCAACTAAACAATTATGTAATGAAACATCATGATTTTCAACCGAAATGTAGAAGGGAAGAATTTTACCTCTCAGCTTGGCATTCGACAGGTTCTGGCTTTGTTTTGGAATGGCAACGATCGCTTCATTTATTTCTGATGGATCTTCCAACAATTCAAGATGTTCTGCCTTTGCTGAGGAATTTTTACCACTTCCGTAAAAGGCAGATTTGTCCTCAACTTACTTAGGTCCTCCACGACATTATATGTCATTTGGGTGGAGCCTAACAACATTTGTTGCCTTTTGGTTCCATCTTTCACCTTTTCATTTGACACCTTTTCATTCACTTTTTCCTTTTCTTTCTCTTTTTGTTTTTCTTTGTCCGAGTCGCCTTTATTCTTTGGTCTATTTACAAACCCCCTTGTCTGGGTGACATTTTCTTGTGAGTTAGGTTCGTTGTCGCCTTCTCCACATATGTACATGGACGTCTCGCATTCATCCATCTGCACTATCTTGAAGCTTTCATAAGGTAAATAATAATCTTCTTGCTCGATCAATTGCTTGTCATATACATCATCCAGAACAACTGCGTTTGGAGTAAGTTGTCTCGGAACCCTTGGTCTCTATGGGTCAACAGTATTCTCAAACCTGACTCTGTTTTTGGGGGGAGAGTTCCTCCTTTGTTCAGGAATCAACATTCTTGGGTTTGGCATGTAATTGTCTTCCCTTCTCAGCCTGGTTATTTCGTTCTGCATCTGTTTGATGGTTCTTTTCATCTGTGCAATTTCAATTCTTTACATTGTTTCCTGTGCCGCCACAAGATCTATTGAAATAGTGTAACTGCAAAATGTATTCTAATTATTATTGTTGTATTATTCATTAGATCAATCCCCTATTGTGGATTGATCATGTTGGCTATTG
>JASDQU011442092.1:0-13827 GCA_032191745.1 Picea mariana | reverse complement strand
TCAAAATGTATGTGACCCATTCTTCTGTGCCATAGCCAACTTTCATCTTCCTTTCCTAGGAAACACTTTTCATTTCCAATTTCACTTAATACATATATGTTGTTGGAAGTTCTCACAGCTGTTGCAATCAATTTTCCTGAACCTTATTTTCTTATCTCGCACTTTTGTGAATCTAAAGTAACTTTATGACCTTGGTCACACATTTGACTCACACTTAGAATATTATGTTTCATATAATCTACTAGTAGAACATTTTCTTCCTTGTTATTCTTGTTCCCAATTCTGACCGTGCCTTTTCCAAGGATTTTAGCTAAATCATCATTTCTGAAGGAGACCGATCCATATCTTTCCTTTCTTAATGTAAGAAATCTGTCTCTATCACATGTCATGTGTTTTGAACAACCACTGTCAACATACCAACCATGTTTCTTCTTCTTATCTTGTAGAGCGAATGTGCAATCTTCATTTCTATATTGATTCTACTTTCTTATCCATGTCCTTTTCTGAGGTTCCTATCTGTGATTGTTGTTGTTATGATGTGGTTCTCTAGGAGGGACTTTCATTATGCAATATTTGGCCTTGTAACCAAATTTTTTACATTTGTAGCATTCCACTTCAGTTCTTAAAGATTCAAACCTGTTGTAACTTCTTCTTTGTTTTTCACTAGGCCTTCTTGGATAACCCTTTTGTGTATGACTTTCAAAGTTGTTTATGTTCCTATTGTTAGCTTTGCAATTCACAACTTTATCTCCAAAATTATTAATGTTGGCAGGTTTGGCATGAAGGAGTGTGCTTGTCATTGATGGTGTTGGTTTAACTTCCTTCTTTTACTATCTGAGTTATTGACCCAGGGTTCATGTGTTTCTAGTTTTCAGCAAATCCTCTAAAACTATCGGCCCTCTTGGTAGACTAGAAGGAAACACAGTACACAGAGTGCACTATGCAGTCTCACCCGAGATAGCCTTAAATGGGTGGTTGTAAGACTCAGGTGTTTACAACGTAGGATTGAGTATGAGATAGGGGGTTATTAATACGAGACATCTACTATGAATTGTGATTGCAATCTACTAGTACTCACGGAATAGCATCCATCCTTCACATTTATTTCCCAAACAACATAATCGTATTCCATAACAATGCATTAACTCATTTATTAAGTATAATAATTAACTGCTCAAAGAAAATAAAGATATACATGCATTCATCACATTACATATATATTACCATGGTTCACCCCCTCCTAGGCTACGTCCACAAAGATTTGTCTCTTGGCTCTTTTATGATGGTAGTTCTGCATCTCCAGTGCCTCGTGCTTACAATTCCCTTTGATGGGTAAGATATGTATGAGGTGAACTAGATCACACCAAGCTCCAAAACCTGTCATCTAATCCTTAGATCTTCCTCCTCTCCTCTGTTCTTAGCTCAACTACTTACAAAATTGTTCCATAATCATATTACATAATGCATCAACTCATATCTAGCTACGATAGATCATTACAAAAGTTGAACTAATACAAAAGCAAATCCACCTCTCTTTGATACCTGTGTATCTCTATTTGTATATATTGGGCTCTTCAGCCATTTACAATGTATTACCAAAACCCTAACCCTACCAACGTTAGGTCTTCCTCCCCTGCACATGTGTTGTTCTTTCTCCGGCTATTGTTTTCCTTATGCACGCTTTCTTGCATCCGCATGTGTTGTGTTACCTTCCAGCTATTACTTCCATTTCTATAGGCTTTATTTCCCATGATCATCCTTCTTTCCACTTCATCCTGGTGCCAACAGGCCCCCAACACTGACATGTGACTCGTATCGAGTCACCTAATCCTTCTGAGCTTCTTCGATCTCCTTGCTGATCGTTTGGAACTTTTCCTTGAGCTTTGCTTCTTTTGTCAATGCCTGTGCGGTATTCTCCTTGATGGTTTCTACTACCTGAACTACTGCTTTGTCGATCAACAATCCTGCACATTCGGTCTGGGTCTATGTTATCTGTGTTTTAGCTTCTTCTGCCTTTGCAAGTATTTTTGCTACCCGTTTCGGTAGTGGCTCTATTTGATCCTGATGCTCTTGTTTCTATGTTTGCATAGTGATAAGTTCTGCCTACATCTTATTCATCTCCTGTGTCCCTTTGACTCGTTCTGGGATTGGTGTGGTATTCTACCTTTGTTTGAGTTCTTAGATCATTGTATTGATTCTTTCCTCTTCCTTATCCCAACATTAGACCTATTGATCCCCCCCCCAACCTTGTCCAAAGTTGTGCTTATTTATCAAGCAATTCAGTTGCTGTGCTAACATGTTGTTCCATCTCTTGCAGATACATTGTTCCTTCCTTATTCCTTTACTCCACTATTGGTGGAGTGGTTGGTGTGAGATGTTCGCAGAGATTCTCTATCTCCTTTTGATATTGATCAATTGCCTACGCAATCTGGTCAATCTTTCCTACTACTGGGAGTTCATTCCCTTGCGTAGTGCTTGGTAGTTTCTCAAAAAATCATCCCACTCTTCGTTCCAATTCATTCATGTGTTCTTTTCCTCCTGAGTTTCAAGCTTGGCCTGCTCACAGACTTTTTCCAGTGCTTTGCGCTTCTTTTTTGCTTGTTGTAGCTCGACTAAGTTTTTATGTGCACGATACTGTACCTCATGGTCGATGCTAACCTGCAATTTGTGTAGTTCCTTTGATGGCATCCATTTCAAGACCAATTGGATGTGGTCCAAATCCTTCATGGGTGTCTACCCCACGATTTCATCCATGCGCAGCATGCTAGGTTTGATGTAAATTGTTGCATTTGTGTGTGGCATGGAGTGGACTGAGTCCCTTTATTCTATCTCCACTCTTTCTATGGCCTGTATTGTCAGTGGCTCTATGCCTCTATTGTTGTTGGATATATGTGCTTCCCCAAATTTCTTGAGGAATTGTCCCATTTATGCCATCTCTTTTTGAAGTTTATCCTTGTGATGCACTGCATGATCAAAATGTTCTGCTAAGAAATCTTGGACCATTCTGGCGATCATTTCCCCATCGTCCTTCATGATTGTATAGTATGGAGATGCTCATTATGCCTTTGATTTCTTATGCGAGCCTCCTTCATGCGCGACTGGTCTCTTATTTCCCCCTAGTTCCTATGTGATGGGGTTTGGGGTGGTCTCTCGCGCTCCATTAGCTTGTTTCGGTTGTCCGTTGGTCATCTTTGTAGTCTCTTTCTTTGCCTTTTGGGTCCATGTCTACTTGGACCCTTCGTCTACCTGAGTCGACTTTCCTTGGCCCATTTGTGGTTTCTTGGGCACTTGGATTTCCGAAGGCTATGTTTCCACCTATTCTGCCTCTCCATCTATTTTTGTTTCTGGTACTTCTAGGGTAATGGTTGGGATCCTCCATTCATCATGTCATTCATTGATGACCATGTCTATATCAGTCTTTGTGCTGCAATAGCACATATGTAGCCACTGTTTATCTGGATCCTGCCTCGATTGTATCCACATTGTCTGTCTTGTGGCCCGAAAATTGGTGATGTCCGCATATCACGCGATAGCCTCTAGTGTTATTCTCCATGATCGGTTGATAGCTTCCTCTATATCCCATAGATATTCTTTGAGTATGATTTCGTTCTCCCTCTTCTGCCTAGCCTGCGGCCTGGATCTCAGTAAGAGGTATCTTGCTCCTGCTGGATGTGTTCTGGTACAAAATATAACATACCCCGGTTCTTTCCATCTCATGAAGGCTATTAGGGTAATCATCCATGAGTAATGAAACTTTGTGCCTAGGTCCTGCACATCCTTGCAATCCTCTTGAAATAAGTTCAATAGATATGGTGCCCAGCTCATAGAGGTGCCTTCTGCACACTGAGTTGCAACTGCAATGACTCCTACTGGTACTTCCTCTTTGCGGCATTTTCTGAGAGATTTGTAAGCTAATATATTTGGGCCCAGTTATGTAGTTGCATTGTTGATTCTTTTGATTATGATGCCCCTAGTTCCTTTGGTGATTCCATATTTCTTCTTCATTTCTTCTACCAATGCTTTCTCCTTGGATTTGTTGTCCAGAATCAACGCGGGATCCATACCTCTAGTTGGTAACCCTGTGATTTGTGCGATAAGATCAATAGTTATGGGGACGGGTTTGTCCAGCCATATCTCCCCTCCATGTGTGACTGCTAACAGCTGCTTGACACATGTTGTCGCATAGTGGCCTCTGCCAAAATGTGGTAACTTCAACAAACCTAATATTCATGTTCTTTCCAACCCAACTGCCCACTAGTGTGGTTAACTAATCATTTCTCCAAGTTGGTTTGTGGTTATGGTCTGCATAAAGACCCTCTGTGCAAGTTTCGGGAACTTGGTTTTGTCTGATACATCATGGTCGGAATACTTTAGCTTCCCGACGTGACCCAGTAGCTCTAGTTCTACCTATACTGCAGCTGGTATGTGTGGTAGAATGATTTCTGCTGCAGTTTTCTTACGGGATGAGATTGGTATCTGAACTTTGTCTTCCTACTACGGTGGTTGGTTCGAAGTTCTAGAAACTTCTAGTTGTTCCCCCATCAGCCATTCTAGCCAAACCGATGCATTGGCAATGGTCTCCTCTCCTGGTTGACCTGAGATGGTCATTTGTGACTCGTTTGGTTGCGCTGGTGCTTCCATATTTTGTGTCAATCTGTTAACCTCCAGGGCTACTTCGGTGCTTTTTGGCTGCACTTCCTGTTGGGTTTCCACTTCATCATTCTAAGGCACCTCCGCTACTGCTGGCATATCCACTTTCATGGCCTCTTCTTGTGGATGCTGATTTCTTCGAGTATCAGTGTAGAGTTCACCGGTATCCTCTCGGAGGGTGGGATTTCATCGATGTCAACGATATCCGGTTATCGCTGCTCATTCTCATCCAGTGGTCCTCGTGATCTAGTTTGAACCCTAGTTGGTCTGGCTATCTGACTTTCTTATCCTAGCTTCAGTGGTGCCATGGTGGTGATTGTTGAACATTTGCTTAGTTTGAATAACTTCTGGGAGTTCTGTGGTCTCGCTCTGGTTGTTTTGGCTGCTATTATTTTCTCTCTATTTTCCTTTCACGAATAGACTAGTCGCTCCCATGCTCATGTATTGTATGGGCTAGTCAAAAAGATTGTCGAGTACGCTTCCTCCATTATGTGATTAATGCATCATAATTATGGGTTCAAAGCATCTGCGATGGTTTTGTACTTTCCATTGCGTTTACTTTACTGTCTCCAGTTGGCATGTTTAATGTGATGTCCCATTGATCCTTGTCATTCTTTAATTCCGCTTAGTGTTGTCTTGTCATACTTCTTTTGACGACTTTCCATTTCCCGCTTATTTCCCCTTTGTATGTAGCCGTTGTTCATGCCTTTGCCAAATTTTTGTTTCAAATTTCATGTGGCCTTTCTATCTCTAGCATGCTACATGATTTTTAGTCTTGTTTCCTTTTTGTTCTCTTTTTCATTTTAGAATATTTTTTTTTGTTTTTTATTGCTCGGTGGGTGGTCGACTGTCCTTGTATGGATTTAGTCAACTCCCTTTGATCATTCCTCTATGTTTTGTGCCTGCTAAATCTCTTAACTGTACAAATCCTCCATCTGTGATAGATTTTACTTCGTATGGTCCTAACCAATGCATTCTGAGCTTCCCCGAGTGCTGAAATTACTTGCTATCGTAGAGAAATACTAGATCTCCTTCCTTAAACATTTTCTTCTTGATGTGTCGGTCTTGCCAAGCTCTGTCTCTTTCTTTCTGCACTTGTTGATGGAATCTTGCTAGGATTCAGTCTTCCTCCATTAACAATAACTGATTCAGTATTTCTTGTACTACGCCTCGTTCTATCATCTATGTGATAGTTGCTACGCGTAAGCTAGGTACTGAAAATTCTAATGGAAATACTGCTTCTTGGCCATAGACTAGCTTGAATGGTGTGTTCCCTATCAAATGTTTTCATGTGGTCCTATATGCCCATAATACTGCTAGTACTTTGAGGTCCCAGTCATCTATGTTGACGTTACAAATCTTTGTTAGTGAGTTCTCCATAATCTTGTTGAAGGCTTCTACTATGCCATTTTCCTGTGGGTGATATGGTGTGCTCTTCTGGTGATGAACTTCAAATTCTTCAGTCAATGTGTGAATGGTGTTGTTTATGAAGTGTGTGCCTTGGTCGCTCATCAAAACTCTTGGGCACCCAAATCTAGTGATGACTTGTTCGAACAAGAAGTGTGCAGTTGTCTCTGCACTACAATCTTTTACTGGTGCGGATTTTGTCCTTCTTATTAGGTATTTCATCGCGGTAATAATGTATCTTGCCTCTGTTCTTTTAGATGGTGAGTTAATTGGTCCTAGAAAGTTGATTTACCATTTATCAAATGTCTGTAATGTTACTTGTGGTTGTAGTGGCATCTCTTCCCTTCTGTTGGGTTTGCCTACCCTTTGACAAACATCACATCTATGATAGTACTCTTTCGAGTCTCTGTGAATTGTTGGCCACCATAGTCCTACATGTAGTACCTTTTGAGCGGTATTGTTTCCTGCATAATTCCCTCCTGTGATTCCCTCGTGGGATTCTGCTAAAATTCTTGGTCATTCGTTCACTAATACGTACCTTCGCAAGATTTTGTTTGCACCCATCTTGTATAGGTTTCTCTCGATCAATTGATAGTTGGTTGCGGGAACTACCAGGTTTTTCTTCTATGCGGTGGTATAATCTTGCAGTGCAGTACCTGTGCTCAAGTATTGGATGATATTTGTGAAGTAGTCATCAGCAATATGTACTGAGAATAAATGTGCATCTAAAAAGTTGTCTTCTAAATTCGTAGTTTCTTCTCCATTTATGATCCTGGATTGGTGTTCAGGTCTTGCATTCAGTTTCCCTGGTTTAACTATTACTTCAAAATCAAATTATTTCAATAGCAGTAACCATCGACAGATTCTCCCCCCCAACACTGGCTTGTTAACTAGGAATTTCAGGGCTGAGTGATCTGTAAACATCTTAAAGTGTTTTCCCAATAGGTAATGTCTGAACTTCTGTAGTGCATAGACCATAGTTAGGCCTTCTCTTTCAGTCGTGTTATAATTATGTTCCAAGTCTAATAACTTTCTTATTGTGAACACTATCAGATGATCCAAGTCTCCTGGTCCTCGCTACGCTAAGATAGCTCCCAGTGCTATTGCTGATACATCTAAATGTACATGGAATGTATTTTCCCAGTCTGGAAATACTAATATCGGTGTGATAACCATCCTTTCCTTCAGGGTATCTAGACCATGTTGACACTCATCATTCCCTTGATACTTTGTATCCTTTCTTAATAGTTTTTCCATTGGGGTTGTGATCTGTGCATACCCTTTCATGAACTTCATGTAGTAGCCTGTGTGCCCTAAGGTTTCTCTTAGCTGTCAGACTATTTTTGGTGCTGGTAAGTTAACAATAATGACGATCTTGGCCAGATCCACTAACAAGCCTTGTTTGCATACTATATGGCCCAATAGTATCCCAAACGGTGTTCCAAATATGCATTTCTTGATGTTCAGTGATATCTGGAATTGTTTACATCTCTCTAACATTAGTCGTAGCACTTCCACATGGTTTTTCAACAGACTGTAAATTGTCCAGTCATCCAGGTATACTTCAAGGAACTAATGGATGAGTTCCTTAAATGCTGCGATGACTACTCTGGAGAATATTGCGGGTGCATTCTTCAGTCCAAATGGCATGACTGTGTACTGATAAGATCCCCATTCCGTTCCAAACATGGTTTTGTGTCTTTCCTCCTGTGTTATTTTAATCTGATGGTAGCCTGAGAATCCATCATTGAATGAGTAAGTTGCATGTCCCCCCACATTCTCTAACACTTCTTCCGTGAATGGTGTAGGGAATGGGTCATGTAGGCATGCATCGTTCAACTTCCTCAAGTCAATGCATATCCTAATACCTCTTCCTTGTTTCTTGTCCTGTACTACCATCGGTCTTATCCATTCTGATTCCTCAACTGGTTTGATGATGCCAACTTAGGGCATTCGGTCGATCTCATCTTTAAATTTATGTTTATATATGGGGTTCAATCTATGGGGTTGTTGTATAATAGGTCTCGCTTCAAGTCTGAGTGGTATCTTCATCTCTCCCAATTCTCTTGGTATACCCTTCATCTCTGTAAATGTTGTGGGAAAAAGGTTTCTATATTCGTGCAACAATTCTATTATGATTTCTATTGTTTTCTCATCTTAGTAGTCTTCAATGCTGGCCATTTTGGGTTATTCAGCTGTCCCAATGTTAACTTTATTTACCTTGATTGGCGTGGCAATGACTTCTGATTCTATGGGTGGTCCTTCCACATATATTTCACCTTCTACTTCTTCAATCTGAATGTCGCATGGGTCATCTTTATCTAGTGCTTCCTCCTATACATGATAACAGGACAGTAGTTCCTTGACTGTCTATTTAGTGCGTTGTTTCTCTTCTGTGATAAATTCTATTTCTGGTTCTTTGATGAATACTACTACTTTGATTCCTTTGAGAGATGCATCTATGTTGGGGTTCTCATGCTCAAATGAGAAAGTGATTGTGAAGTTTTGTTGCAATGTCCTCCACGTTGTAGTTCCTTTGCGCAATTCCTGGTCTGTGTACCAGTTCGCTGGTATGCCCTCTAAAGTATGTATGAAGTGATGAGGCTATTCCTCTAGTGGTGTCATTTTCCACAGTGTTTTTCACTTCGCCAAGTGTTCTGCTGGTGCCACTTGTCCTTGGTATTTTTGTTGTTTTTTGTATTCTTGTTCTGTGCCAAACCGTATGCGCAGTAGTCTCTTACATTGATACCAGTCTATC
Source organism: Picea mariana (assembly GCA_032191745.1). Lineage (NCBI taxonomy): Eukaryota > Viridiplantae > Streptophyta > Pinopsida > Pinales > Pinaceae > Picea > Picea mariana. The sequence goes on along the minus strand of JASDQU011442092.1, from coordinate 5,012 downwards.
ATGGTCTCTTTATGTGTTACCCACCATATTGCGGGTGTAGACTTGAGTGCTAAGTCAAGTGATAATAGTTGCTAGTTTTCTAATACTTCATTTTCGTATTGTGTCAATAATGTTTCCAAATCATTTAGTCCATGGAAACTGGGTGGTTCTCTAATTTCTATGACTACCCATCCTATTGTGTGGTCTATTCTAGTGCATCTTCACATGGATACTTCGTGTAGTCTCTGCTGCCAGTTTTCTAACCCATTGTCTGAGTCTGTTGCGCATGAAGTAATGCTCCGCCAACTAAGTACCCTGTCTGTAGTTGGGTTTACTTAATCCTCATTTGGTGCAGTTTTTCTGTATAACTGGTTGATTTCCTCTAAGTCTAGGCAAGTGGGTTCTACAAACCTCTCCCCTTCTGATGGATCTAGTGGTGCTATGACCCTGTATTCTCTGGATTCAAATGTCATTTTCCTGGTTTTCAAATTGATTATGGTCTAGTTTTCAAACACCCAATCTAGACCAAGTAGTGTCAAGTAAGGTGTTGTGTCATCCACTGTTTCAATGACTTCAAAGTCTGCTTTAGTGCGCACTCCATCAAGATCTACTGTCACTCCTTTCAGTCTACCTATTGGTAGGACTCTATGTTGGTTTGCTAGTTTTAATTGGACATTTGAGTATCCCAGTGTTGGCTCTCCCATGCATTGCCAGGTCTTCTTGGGTAGCACATTCACTTCAGATCCTAGGTCTAGTATAATTTCTCCCATGTTGAAATCTCCAATGTTAGCATTTAGTCTAAATTCCCTACTTGTTCTTCTTCTCGTGTGTAGGTGATTGAAAAATTTTGGTTCTAGTTTTTCTTCCATTTCGCTGCTACATTTCTCTAGTATGTTTTGCAATATTTTCACAAATGAAGGATCACTTAATATTTTCATGCATGATTGAAAAAAGCCTTTGATTGTACTTACTTGTCCCTTGGACTGAATTTCGTTGGTATGATCCAATGATGGTGGCATCTCATATTCTGGGTCTTCCTTGAATGGTTGCACAGTTGAAGTTGACACTATGTCCTCCTTCTGAAATTCTTGTCTGGCTTCCTTAAAAGTCTCTTTTTCTTTTGGTGTGTTGAACTGCTTTCTTGGTTTAGTGTTCTTCTTTACCCATTGGTTCTATGCTGGTTCCTATCGAACTGTGTCACTTCCTGTTTCCGTTCCTCCACAAGTGACTATATTGATGTGTCTTCCATCATCCCTAGCTTCGGTTGAAATCCACTGGACATTCTAGTTGTTTTGGTTCCTCTTTTCTTGAATCTTTAATAGTAGTGTCATACATTCCTCTATATCATGGTCTGATGTGTGACAATACATACAAGTTGTTGGTGGAAGTGGACATTCCCATGCATAATGTCTTGGTTGTTGACAATTGTGACATGTGACTGGTCCTCTACCGTGTCTGAAACCTCCTCTGGCTCATCCTCCTCCTTGGTAGCTTGCTCGGTCACCTCTCGACGCATTATACTGTGGTGCCTGATTATACTGCACAGTATTGTACTGGGGTTGTGTCGGGTTATACTGTGGCTGCATGATATTGTATGGTTGTTGTGTAGTACTGTACTATTTCTATGCAGTATTGTATGGAGTTGGGGTTTGATTGAACTGTGGCACTACTTTCCAAGTCATCATTTTGGCCTATACCCTGTATGCATCTGATGTTATTTCCCGCATCAACTCCATATTTCTGCAATATTTGTCATCGTGGCCTATTGACTTACAAAAGGTGCAATATGAATTATTTGGAACTGTCTGGTATTTCTGCATCATAATGCAATGATAAGGGTTGTGAATCAGTTTCTTGCATATTTTGCACCATAATCCTCCCTGTGGTAAATAATTTGGCATACCTCTTTCCATATACTACGTGAATGTTGGGCATTCATTCTTGTGGTGTCCTTTTTGTTGGGTAGGTGTTATATTATTTGCATGTGTGTGTGTGGGCGTGTCAGATATGACAACTACGTCTGACGATCCCTTGTACTAGTTCTTTGTTTGTGTCGTGTGCACCGGGCTCTTTCCTAGGGGGGTCCCAGGGGGGGCAGGTATGCCCCCCCTAGTTACGTGGGGTGTTTGGGGCAGCGCCCCGAATTTTTTTTTGGGGGTGATTTTTGCTATTTTTAGCGGTTTACTAAAAATAATCTCAGTTTTAGGGATTAGGGTTTTGGTACTTGCGAAATACCTAAAAACATTGTATATATTGTATAGTGAATGGTGAAATTCAAGATAATGAATATAAGAAACGTTTTCCCGGTTGAGGGTTTCTGGTATAAATCTCTGTGTACTATGTGAATGAGACATTGATTAAATTTTGTTTTGCTTAAGAATATAGATGCATTGCTTTACTTCACAGGTTTAAAACTTACATGTGGTATCAAAGCTCATTTTTGGCTTCAGAGGGATGCCTTTTTTGTTGAGGGTTTGGCTCGGTCTTGATAGATCAATTTTATCTTGGGTCTGTGATAAACCTGGGTTTAGTGGGAGATTTTGCAGTGGTGATTTGAGTGCAAAAAGAGGAATGGGGAGTTCTTCTAGAATCGAGATAGAGAAGTTCAACGGTAAAAAAATTGAGCTATGGAAGCTGAATATGGAGGACCTTCTTGTAGACAAAGAACAATGGGTTGCTATGGATCCTGGTACACCATTGACTGGTACGTAGCCTACCGGCACACACATGACTAGTACACAACCTACTAGTGCACAAACTACTAGTACACCACCTACTAGTATGTCGAAGAAAGATTGGGAGAAGTTGGATAGAAGAGCAAGGAGTACTATTCGAATCTTCCTGGTAGATTTGGTGTTGTTGAATGTCTCAGGAGAATCTACAGCCAAGGAACTATGGGATAAGTTGGGGAGTTTGTATCAATCAAAGTCCCTGGTAAACAAGATGTTTCTTCAAAATAAGTTGTATCATCTTAGGATGGAAGATGGAGATTCTATGACAGAAAATCTAAATTCCTTTAATACTCTGGTAAGTCAACTTGGCACTGTTAATATTACGATTGCAGAAGAAGATAAGTGTATTACTTTGTTATTTTCTTTGCCAGACTCTTGGGATAATCTGGTTGTAGAAATAGGTAGTACCACTCTATCTACATTGAAGTATGAGGATGTATTTACATCCTTGTTATCTGAAGAGATGAGGTGAAAAAGCATGGATGGTGACAACACAAATGCTTTATTTGTAAGAGGGTGTACCCAAGAAAGGAACCCTGATAAGCCTTCGGGGTGGAGATATAAATCTACAGGTAGATCTAAGTCTCCAGGAAAATCTTTGAGGAAATGTTGGAAATGTGGTAAAACAGGGCATTATAAGAAATATTGCAAGTCTAAGAAGGTGGAAAAACCAAAGGGATATGATAGTACCTCTTCCACAGAGATGAAAAACTCCACTGAAGAAGGAGGTGATGTTTACCTGGCATCTACAAGTACACATGTAGACCGGGATGTATGGTTGATCGACTCATGTGCGTCATACCATATGACTCCTTACAGGAAGTGGTTCTCTGAATATGAAAAATATGATGGTGGTGATGTATTCCTAGGATATGACTCGACAGCAAAAATCATGGGATGTGGAAGGGTTAAGTTGTTTCTAAAAGATGGAAGGATTAGAACACTCCCTGGGGTTTTTCACATTCCAAAACTAGCCAGGAGCCTAATATATGTAAGCAAGTTAGATGATGCAAGAGTGAAAACTGTATTTGAAAAGAACACTTGCAATATGGTACAAGGAGCAATAATGTTGATGAGGGGATTTCAGTGTGGAACTCTGTACAAGTTGTTGGGAATAACTTATACTAATGGGTGTAATAGTTATGTTGTCCCCGAGCAGAGAAATGAAGGAGACAAGACCAATATTGTCCTAGAAAAGAAGACCATGATGTGGCATCAAATACTGGGGCATATTGGAGAAAAGGGCTTGCGAACACTACACGGTAAAGGTATGGTTGAAGGTATGTCTAATTGCACTCTTGATTTTGATTTCTGTGAACATTGCATATATGGTAAAAAGAATCGAGTAAGATTCCCATCTGGTGCTACAAGAGCAAAGGGGATCTTAGAGTTGATACACAGTGATGTGTTTGGACCTGTTCCTATTCCATCCCTAGGTAAATCTATGTATTATGTTTCATTCATAGATGATTTTTCAAGGAACACATGGATTTATTTTCTCAGAAAGAAATCTGAGGTATTTGATAAATTTAAAGATTTTAAGGCTCTGGTAGAAAATCAAATAGAGAAGAAAATAAAGGTATTAAGAACAGATAATGGTGGAGAATTCTGCGGAAATGAATTCGAAGAATTCTGTAAGAAGTGTGGTATAGCAAGGCAAAAGACTACTCCATACACTCCTCAACAGAATGGAGTTGCAGAAAGGATGAACATGACACTGATGGAAAAAGCAAGGAGAGTTCTCAGCAATGTTGGGTTAGGACAAGAATTCTGGGCAGAGGCAGTGGGTATAACATGTTACCTAGTCATTCGATCACCTTCATCAGCGTTGGATGATAAAAATACACACAAGATATGGTCTGGAAAGAAACCCTCTCTTCAACATCTTAGAGTGTTTGGTTGTGATGCTTATGTACATGTTCCAAAGGAAAATAGAAGTAAGCTAGATAAAAATGCTGAAAAGTGTATCTTTATTGGTTATAAAGATGGTGTGAAAGGTTATAAGCTTTGGAACCTAGAAACCAATAAAAATATTTACAGTCGAGATGTTTTTTTCAGAGAGGTAAAAGATGTGTCCAAATAGGAATTCCTACCAACGTGAGACGAACCTGAGAAAATAGATCTTGAGTTGGATAATGCAAAATCTAAATCATTTGAAGAAGAGGAAGTAGAAGAAGAAGAAGAAGAAGAACCTCATGCCCCAGTATTGAGGAGATCAGTGAGAGATATAAGGAAACCAGAAAGGTATAGTCCACCTGATTTTCGTTCCAATATTACTTTATCTATTATTGATGATGATCC
>JASDQU011442091.1:16183-36201 GCA_032191745.1 Picea mariana | reverse complement strand
CTATAAACTGTGGTCGGAGGTAAGATTTCCTGAGGGAAACGAACTGGAGAATTGGGGGTAAATCCTTCGACAGTCTATCCATGAACCATGGAGGGGTGGGAAGTAACTCAGGTTTAGGGGAGGGGATATGAACAATATCTGGAGAAGGAATAGGGGGAATTACTTACATTACAGGAAGTGAGGTGGTTGTAGGATTTTGAATAAGGGCCATTTGACGACGCCTGTATTCAATGATCATAGGACACAGGTACGTGAAATGATCAAGTGTTTCACAAAGAGAGAAAGGGCACCTCATCCATTCGTTGACTGAGGTCGTGACATAATGGATGTTAGTGACATGGGTACCAGATGACGTGGGTAAAGAGGGGTCTTGCTAAAAGTTTTGGCATACTATCATTAGCATCTGTCGAAAATGAGGTAGGGTGGGCCAATGATGAGTGTACTAGCCATACTCTGAATAGATGGCACATGCGAATTTGGTTCGCATCCCTTTAATGCTTGTAGTAGGGGATGCTATGGTAGTACTAGGTGTACTTGGTGAAGCAACGAGTGATGTGGTTGCTCGAGGGAGTTGGATCAAATTGTGTAACTCAGGGAGAGAGGGACATCTATTTGTGGGGTGTCCCTCTCTCTCGCAGAGTGCGCAAGGAGGTTGAACTTGGGGAGGAAGTGGAGTGGTGGTCTCTTTCTTCTTCCGTCTTCCCCTAGTTGTCACGGTGGTGCTGGAAAGTGGGAGTGAGGGAGGTGTGGTCGGAGTTCGTACTAGAATCTGCATCAATATTCCCTCTGTTTGGGGAGGGAGGGGTGGTTGAGGAACCATCGTGGGTGGGTGTAGATACCATACCAGAATGGAGAGCACCATGTTGGGAAGGGTAAGCTTTGCGGCTACCTAGAAAGCTTGTACTCCTGGTGGGGGTTAGAAGAAGGGAATTTGAGTAATGGCTTGGGGGATGGTCTCCCAAACTGGGATTTGACCCTAGGGGAGGGTGAAATCGGGGATAAGTGGTGTCGTAGGGTTCTCAAGGGGTTCCTACGAGTGGGATGTCAGGAAGTGGAGAAGCCTCTGTGGGAGGAATGGTATCTCCAGTTTTGGTTCCATTAGAAGATATGACACACACTTGTGTTGTGGGGTGTATGAGTGGTGGTGCTCCATGGTATGCCCCCAACAAGGACGGGTCTTTGAAAATTCCTGGGCCCATCTCTATGAGTGGGTATGTGTCGGAACTAGTGCGGAAAAGAGGTAGGATGTTATCGATGTTGGAGTAGTGGTTAGTCTCATAATGTGAAACTTGGTCGATGGTGATGATTTTCCCATTGTGGGGGAACATCATCGTTCGAAACATAGAAGAGGCCACTACCTTCATAGTGTACATGTAGCTACGCCCAAACAAGATGTTGTAATCAAGCGGGGCATCGATAACCTCAATGTTGATAAGGATAGTTTTGCCCCCGAGTTCAATGGGGACATTTTAGAAGAGCCCTTCAGGAGAAGATGATCGTCTGTCATAGGCTCTCAAAGTGATGGTGGATGGTATGAGCTTAGGGAAGCCAAGTTTCTGTCATACAGTTTTGGACATGATGCATGTGGATGCACCTTCATCAATGAGACATTGATGAACCGTGATGTTCCAAATTTTGATTGTTATCTGGAAATCTACCAAAGCGAGGAGACGAGGTTCCCCACAATCTAGATAAAATGTGATGAGTCTAGTATTAGCAGGGTTGATTGCCCCCAAGGCGGAAAGAAAGGATTTACGTTGAGTGGGACAGGTTTGGAGGACCTCCAATACCGACATGTCTGCAGGAGATTGTGCCAAGTTATCGACCAAACTGTAATTATGTGCTGCCCTAGCCTGTCGTAATGGGATGCAGGGAATACGAATGGGGGGTTTAGTGTTAGGGTGTGTGATTATCAAGGGTTGTCCAACGGTAGCTGGAGATGCGTCCGAAGTGGTGGGAGTAGATTTGGGGGGTGCGCTATATTGACGATTGCGCGTTTGCAGAAGACTTTCTTCTTCGCTAGTGAGGATGATGTTGCGATCTATCGGATTTTCGGGGAGTGGATACTGTCCCATTTGTGGTGGGGCAGGATGCATCTCCTGCTGGGTATTCATCACACGTTGATGTGGAATAGGGTTTTGCAACAAAATCGGGCGTGGTTGTTGCAAATATTGTTGTGGGGCCTGTTGAGGGGCAGGCAGTGCTGGAGGACGTGGCACGTTCATGGAATTTTTCATCGATTTGAAGTCAACAATTTGGGGGCAATGGTGAGTATAATGACCGTGCTCACCACAAAGATCACAAGGGAAGTTTTTCTGGAGGTTTTTGTTGTTGTTCCTCCCTTGGCGTTTGTTGTTATTACCCCCTTGGGGGTTTTGGTTACCTTGATTCTGGTTGCCCCCAACAGGTTGGTTTTGTTGGGCATTATTTCCCCCTGGTCCCGTGTTATTATTTTTTTGGTTTTTTACTTTCTTTTTGGCATTATTCGACTAATGGGACAGATTTTCCGTATTTAGTTGTTCAAAATTTTGAAATTTCTAAATGGGAGAGGGCTGAACAAAGTTAACCGCAGCGTGTTGTTGTCCTTGTGGAGGAACAATTGGCCGTGGAGGACCAGGAAATGGAAAATACAGATTATTTTGTGGCAATGATCCATAGGGTGCATAAGAAGGCGTAGTGTTGTCACTAGTGCCCAGGGTATAAGTTGAGGTAGAGGGGGTACCGGATCTTGGTTGATATTCGAGGCACATTGTGGATGCCGACAAGGGTCCACTCATGGGTGGAGGAAGGGAAGTGTGGTATGGCTGCTGATAAGGGGGGGGAAGGGTAATAAGGGGGTCCCCCATATATCGGTGGATATTGGGGTATACCGTACATAGGTGGTGGTTGGACGTAGGGATTGTGGTGTGTTGTGGTACCAATCAATCCATTTGCTACGTGACACATCCTAGGTTTGTCCTGGTCGACTGGTACATGTATCGGGGCGTCAGGTAGTACTATGTATAAGTATCATGACTGGGCATAAATGAGGAGTATTGTTGACCCTTGTTGATGGCTTCCTCTTCGGTTTGGGGGAAGGTGGAGGCCGCATCTTTGGCAAGGATAGAGACGAGTGATTGGAGAAACCAATCGAGGCATTGTTCTTTGGTGGTTTCTACTTTGCATAAACTACGTCGCCGATGCCATTCATGAATGTGGTCAACAATGTGTGTGGATGATGATTGTTTACACTTAGAGAGCAGTTCTAGACCATTTTCACGACGAACTGGTAGTTGAAAGAAGGTCAAAAATGTTCTGGCCAATGATTCAAAAGTCACATGGGACCCTGATTTTTCATCCACATACCACTTGGTTGATGGACCTGTAAGTGTGTGTTGAAATAACCTTAAACGAACGGAGTCATCCATAATGTTGTTTGAAGAGCACTATAAGTGGAAGGTCATGATATGGTTGGCGGGATCTTCTCCCACCTTTCCTTCAAACTTGGGAATGTCTGAAGGTAGTTTGGTAGGCATAGCGGGCCATGTGGGGTCATGCAATATAGGGTCATTCGTGAGCTTACTCAAATCAAGTATGTTGAGGGAGGCCAATTATGGCACGTGGAGTGGCGGTGGAGGATTAGTTCCAGCCATGGTGTGAGCAGGTTGTGTACCTAAACCTTGAGGGGGGTGGGGTGGGGTTGTACTTCCCCCTTGAGAAGAGGTTTGCCCCACGCTTCCTTGTAAAGGAGAGCTAGTGGATGGTTGGCCTTGGGAATTGGACCCAAGTAAAGTGGAACCAAGTAAAGCTGATCCCAAAATGATAGCACTCACAGGGGTGTGAGATGGTTGAGCCGGTTAGTTGGTGAGACTAGGAACTCCTCCTAAGATAGGAGGGAGATTTTGCAAGCGTCTGGAACGACAGGGATTCTGTGGGTCCCCTATGATGTCCGACTAGCAAAGTGAATCTGTGCAAATGCTGATGAGAGCAATAACTGAACAAGAGACTTGTATAATTTGGACCTTCACAATATATGTCACAATCGCATGTAATCAAATGAGCATCATACATAAATTAATTGAAAAAGAAGCATATATGTGGGTAGGTGGATTTTTTCCGCATGGGAGAACAAAGAAAACAAATGCTCGTGTCCAAAAAATACGTAACGTCCTTCCTCTCAAATAACACTGGACCTTCCAATAACACTCAACAGTGGGGTTTGAAGCCACCAGAAGAGGAACTAGTGAAGGATGAAGTAATCAGTTATAATGAGGGGTAGAGCGTGCATATCCTGAAAGAGCTGGCGATATTTCGCAATAGCTACACAAAATCTGATCAAGGTGCAATTGTAGTCCAGAATTCCCACTTGGGTAGATCTCCTAAAAATTTGGACACAAGGTATCTCGGTCAAAGTGCAACATTTAGATTTTCAGCCTCATAAATGGGTCACGGGATCGATCCCTTCCAAGAGGTGGGTGCCTCAAGGGGGGACACACAAAACAATCAGACTTGGGCCTTCGACCCTTCATGGGTATCTCCCTACCTTATGGTGTTAGGAACACTTGACTTGGAGGATTTTAAAGTTCCCTAAAGAACTAGCATGTGACATATGGGTCATTACCAATCCTTTAAACCCCCTAATGCGTTTTAATCTAACAAAGATTCAAAAAACTATCTTAGATTGCAAGCATGTGGGCATGTATGGGCCCGTTACTATAATCTTTAAACTCCCCTACTGATGTAAACTAAGAAAGTAGCTTCAACAACTATCCTATCTTTGCAACATTTGGGCATGTATGGACCCTTACAAATTTAAGATGTTTTGAAAACGAAACTAAGAAGAGACCTAGGGGGGATTTGTCCTCTCCTAAATATTTTGTTTTAAGGGAGATGAAATCTTCTCTCAATTGCTTTTGTGATTCTCAAGATTGTTCTATGGTGCGAGAGAAGAGCATACTCAATGATTGAAGTTTTATTTCTGGTCCCAATGCAAGTGTTTATATATGTGATAATAAAGGATCCCAACTTAACTTTTACAATCAAAACAAGCCATCCATGTGGAAACTCAAAGAAAAAGAGGAGAAATATGGTTCTTTTTAACCCTTCATGTGGAGAGGCAATCTAAGTGTGGTGAATTTACAAATTGCATAAAAGCAAGATTTTGAAGGCTAGGGGCCTTCAAAACATCACAAAAACTCTTACAATTTCAAGATTATGGACAAATGCACGGGTTACAGTTCAAACAGAAGCACAATGGGTGCACAATGTGCAGAATACGCAAAGAACTGAGAACCTTTTGGCGCATCGTGCGCAGAGAAACAAAGTGCTTTTGGCGCACAGTGCTCGAAATGCATGTTTGTGGGCTAGAAAACCTGTGCACGTTCTTATATGCATCAGGGGGGAGGAATTTAAGTGGAATTATCCTCCTCCAACTCCAAACTTAGCTCTTTGCAGGTAAGGCTAGGCCGTTTATGATCCCTGCAAGGAAAATGGGTCAAAAAGAAGTACTCAAACAACCCAAATAGGGAGGAAATTGATACCTTATCCCCAGTATGGTCGCCAATCTGCCGTTTCCTTTTCGTCACTCGAATGAGCAAAAGAAGGGAACTTGCAAGTCTAGTTGGGCTTGCTAGACAAGACAAAGGTTAGTGTATGAATCAAATGATTCAATCACATGAAATAAACAAACAACTAATCTAAAAACAACTAAAGAAATAATTAAGGAAATAAAACTAAAATGCATGAGGAAATTATAACCAAAATCAATCAAACAAATGACCAATAATCATGCCACCAATGGAGAAGTATATTAGTGGGAAAACACCGCAGAGAAAGGGGGACTTATGGATCCCCTCTTCCTCCTTGGGAGGGCTCTTGAGTCCCATATGTGAGAGCTCTTCTTACAAATGATAAACTAGAAAGCAAATGGTGAAGAAATCCAAGCTTATTCCCTCAAGAGGTGAGGTGAATAGCTTAATGAGATGATGCTAGTATGCTCCAAGAAGAAAAGAGGTTTCTTGTAGGAGAATAGAGGCAACATAACAATACAATGAGATTCTTGAATTATTAGTGCACCCATGGCCTCTTTTTATAGCAAGTATTTGGGGCAATATCCAACCGGTCTTTAGTGTGAACAAGGGGCTCTTTAGGGCACCCTTAGGTCTTTGACCAGCCCCCCATTCAGATTCAGCTCGAATTTGAGGGTCAAATCAAGTTGGGAGCTGGTCCAGAAGTAAGCGAGGGGCTGAAAAGAACCATAAATGCGTCGTTCACAGGAGTGCGTGGCTTTTCTCATACACAGTCGTGCATCGGGCGCATGTGCGCTCTTCTAGCTTCTTTGGCCTGCACACGTGTGCGTGCTTCCTTTAGTGTTTCAGTGCATGTCAATTTTTTGACCGGTTGTATAGTTTGTGCCTTTTGGAAATGCATTTTTGGGGGTGCAGGTGAACTAATAGGTGTTTGGAGATGTTGTATTCCTGTAACCATTTGCAGACAAAATTTCAGTGATAACAGTGGGTATGATCTTCTTGATGTACACAAACTCCCATTCCTGTTAGAAAATCCTATGCTTCTTGGTTTATCCTGGTTGGTGCTTCTCCAGTCAACATAAATCTATTTTCTTTTAGAAATATATCTCGAATTAGAAAAAATGGAATGGAGCCTTATGCTTCCAAATCGTAGGGTACCAAAATTGAACTAGTTCATTCTCAACATCCAAATTACTTTTCAAGGGTAACCCCTCAAACACATTATAGTAGGTGATTGTCAGGACTAGATACATAGTTATTACTAATCTCCAAGTCTTTAAATAATTGACTAGTTGAAAGGAAATCTCACTTGAGATGACCTTGGCCCAGTCAAAGATAGCTTCCTTTCGAAAAGAAAAATGCAATACATATAAAACTGACCTAGAGATATGACAAGTGGATTCTTGTACCATCAATTGTGCAAACAACCATGAAAAATCACGATACATCTCCACCAACATAGTTATGTCAATGGATAAAAGGTTAGTTGGAATTTATGTAGAGGGAACCATAAAATCCTTTAACAAATTAATCTCGCCACCCTGGGAATCCGTAAAAGAGTCAGCATCAGGAAGCCTAAGAGTTTTGTTGGATGTTGGCAGTCGAAGCATTATTTTAAATATCTTGGGAGCTAGTTGAATAAGGTTCCTCCCTTCGAAAACTATTCGAATTGTTTTTCTTTTCGAATCAAATCGGTGGGCACACTAGGAAATCAACTCCTTTAAGTTGAAGACTCCATGCATGCAACCAACATTAGCTAAGCTAGTTGTCCAATTTTTTTTATTCTGCTTTTGCTCAGGAGTTAGACTCTGAAACCATTGACATGCCATAGACTAATGAAAGTATTTATATTGGCGCGCGAGAGAGTTAACAATATCCCCACAAAAAGGCTCTTTCCTCCTTATAGCTTCCATATTTCTTATTCTTCAAAAGCACTTTGATATATGTGACACTGAATTGTGGAGCTCAAGTTTCTTAAAGGTTAAGTAAATAAATAACATTTACTAAAACATCCATTCAACACGTACAAATTTCCTTCGAAATACTGGCAACCATAAATGAAAGTTACTTTGAAAAGCAAGTGGTTCATGGGAAATTTTGATAATTAATCCACATTAACCTTGGATCCTCACCCTTTACATCACAAATTAGCACCAATTAATGGATCCTAAATGACCCTCAAGTAGCGTGCAAAGCGCAAGATATGGATAAAGATTTCACCAAGTATAAATCATAGAGAGAGATCAATTCCTTTAGAAACTAGTTGTGCGGGAGATGTAAAGTGTGTAGGACTGCGGGGGTTAGAGATATGGACAGTGCAAAGTGTGGGATATATGGAGATCTCTTCACAACGGTTGTAAGGAAGTGGAGATGCATGGAGGTTACTGGTGGTACCAATAGTAGAAGTCATGTATACTTCATTTGTACTACTTCTTTTATTTATAAAATAGAGATCTCTCTTCTCCCCCCCCATATACTATTTGCTTTCATGCATATTTTTAATTTTCAATTTGTAGTGTTGGTTCTGATTCTCTTGATTGTATTTAGTTAGTTAGTTATTGCATAATTGTGTTATATTTGTTGTTTTGGTTTGCATAAGGTCTTGTTCTTTGTTTTCATGTTGAGAAGCCCGTGGAGGAGCAAGAAGATTGGAGTGAGGACATCCCAACAATCTTGTCTCCAACTGTTCGATCATCAAGTAAGTCCTCTAACTACCTCGGTATTTATTTCTAAATATATTGTAGGATAAGCTAGGAGGAAGAAAAAGTGTTATGTTTGTTTTTCGATTTGTTGTGATTTCACCCTAGTCACACGTTAGACTTTTCCATAACATGATTGACGACTCCACTAGGAAATAACTCCTAGATTTATTGTTTGTAGGGTGTTCCCTGTTGCTTCTAGGATTTATTTGTGATTTTTCTATTTTTTTCCCTATTTGATTGCTTCTTCACAACGTTTTTAGGCTTAATTTGAAGATTTTTTCTTAATTTTTCTTGGAATTACCCCCATGTCTAAAGCCACTTGTTAGTTTCCCTTGGAGGCAAAGTGAGTACTTTACTATTCTAGTGAAGTAGGGTGCGAGTACTTTCCTCTTTCCCTCAGAAAAGGAGAAAGTGACTCATAGCAGGATCTTTTTCAAGCCTTCTGCCCCATGTTTCGTAATTTTTCTTAGCCTAGTTGCTGGATTACTTGCCTACGTGTCTTTTTGCAATCATTAATAGTGTATTGCATGTTTTCTTAGTTGCTTGCATCACTGAAAACAAAAAACATTACAGTTCTTTGCATGTTTTCTTTTTTGTCTATGTGCTTGAGATGTGGTTGGCTAGTTGTTTCTTAGTTTTTGCTTGGTTGTTTGTGCAGGGTTTGTAGATTACATTTATTGCAAATAAAAGAAAAATATTGCATTAAGTAGTTTTCATTTTTCATTGGATTTGATTTTTCAAATTGTTCATGATATAACTTTCTTCATTAAAGAGTCAACACAAGTTTGAATGCCAATATTATTATCAATTTTTTTATGTTTTGAGTCTTTAAAAGATCACTTGTTGCATGTCCACATCCCTTAGAGCAAATAACAACTAACTAAAATGAACGTTTAATTTAAAAAGAACTATACTTTTTCTTTAATAGAAAACACACAATAGTCTAGGTCTTAGGAACTTGGGATAGGTTGCAAAGTAAATTCTCCAAGGCCATCAAACTACAAACTAGAAGTTGATTAAAGAGTAAGAAATCCAATAGTGGCAAGGAGCACTTGTTGGAAAATCTCCTTTAACAGAAGAGTTAAACATGAGGTCACATTAGAGTAAGTGAGAGTGATATCCCCTCCTTCTCTTGATTTAGTGTCCTCTGGATTACTACATATATAAATGTTACCTAAGTGCCAAGGTCCTTTGGATACCAATGCTTTTGGAAGCTTTGGGATTTGATACCCTACCCATACATGTGTTCCAAACCTACGATTGTTTCACTTGGTCATTCATTTTGAATTGGTAACTTTAGTGGCTTGTCCTAGGATTTCACATGGTTGACTATGAGGGGAAATACTCGTGGTACTTGAGGTATATGCTTAATTGTTGTTTGGACTCCTTTGGAGGGTGTCCATCTTCTTAAGGGCATTTGCACCTTAAGTGAATGTTACGATAAGGTTACCATAACTATATATCACCCCTTCGTTGATCGGTCTTGAGACTGAATCAACCCGTATCGATATCCGTAGGGTCCCGTGGTCAAATTTTCACTGCTTTGGACTCATGACCTAATCCACTTGTGCTAATATTTGGAAAATTAGTTTATGTTTGTTGATTTCTTTCAAGTATTTTATAGTTGTGTGCTACTTTGTGTAGTGGGCCTTATGTTGTGTCTATGCTGCCACTTTTGGATCATTGATTCAAGGTGATGACCAACCGCTTCGTCGGTCAAGAATGACCCGTGGTATTTCACTTAAAAGCATGGAGCCACCTACGAGAAGGCATAAGCTTGATAACTTTGGTTTATCAGAGCCATATTGTGAGACTCAACCAGACATGGAAAATTCCATGAGGGAGGTCTCACTGATGAGGAGCTTAATTCCCAAGGATTTGTGAGGAATTTGGATGGTCACGTTCAAATTCCTGAGGGTGATATTTTACTACAGGGAAATCTTAGTCCCATTGAGATTGAGGATCTCATTGATATGGCTCCTTCTAATTCCAACCCTCCTCTTTCTGAGCCTCTCAACTCTTAACCTTTGCACACTTAGGTCCACGATAATTCGAGTCTTCAATGGCCAATAATGGACAATTTTTTTAGTTCATTTCGGTCTGGGGTCATCCACACCCCCACATAAACAATTACTAGCAGAGAATTTATTTCTTCCATCTTGTCTACACCAAGCACAATCGCTCCCATCTCATCGAGAAGAGTTGTTATACCTCCTTTGACTGTTCCTAACAGTGGGATGGGACCGAAACCGTCTACCTCATATAGTGGAGGTGCATTCTCTTTTGGAATGACAACTATCATGATGCGGCACGTGCTGGTTAGTTTCCCTCAGATTTTACCTAGTCTCAGTATGTATGTGGGGGTTTCTTGGACTGCTTTTCCAACCTTTCTACGGGTAGAGGGGGCACATCCCTACGTCAATTACGATGCTCAAAAGTAGAGCCTTTCTTTCTTTTAGGTTTCCTAGTGGGAACCGATGTCCTCAAGGTTTTGGTAACTAAACGGGTAGGGTCTTTCCTTTGATGGGGAGACCAATGGGGAGTAATCCATTCTAAGGTTCTGAAAAGTACACAAGTGGTGCCTTCTTGTCTACCAAATGCCCTTAGGGATCAATCCCTTTCCTTATTTCCCGAATCCAATGTATGGAGGTCTTCCTCCTTATGTGTAGGCACCATCTACTTCCAACCAAAATCTTAGAAAAAAAAACTAAAATAATTATTCACTTAGTGGCAACTATGCCCAAGGCAACTCTTTCGGGAGTACCAACCAGGTGGCGGGTCAAAACCATGAAAGTTGAAAGTCATCCTGTCTCTTGTTTCTCACAATTTTGAATCTGCTTGATTTAATGAAACTTATGAACAACCCAGTGTTGCATAATTCGAATTGGCTACCAATTCCCACTAAATTTCCCTTAGATATACTGAAATTTGAGGGTAAGGTTGGTGAGGATGCAAGTAACCGTGTGATGAAATTTCAACTATGGTGTTCTTCCAACTCCCTTATTGATGATTCCATTAGGCTAAGACTGTTTCAACTAACCCTAATTGGTGTAGAGGTGGAATGACATATCAAGCTCTACTGAGTCTTTCAAACCTTTGACATTGTTTTCCTGAAATTTTGGAACTATTTCCAGTTGCCTATTCGGTACGACTCCATAGCTGAACTCTTGTCCATGTTATGAAAAGATGATGACACTCACATTTCTGACCGTATTCAGGAATGATGAAGAACACAATGTATGATCAAAGATCTAATTCCTCTAGAATTCTTGTTGGAATGGTTTTTGAAATACTTGCATTCGTATATTTTGAAGGATGTCTCCCTTTCAAGGGTCACAATTGAGGAAGAGGCCATCTTCAAGGTCCAATAATTAGACTTGGTTTACTCCCAGTCTAAGGTCTTATATGAAAAATTTCTTAACGCGTCGAGTCTGGATACTGAACCGATGAAGCCCAAGCTGGGACCACATGTTGATGGAGTGGTTGGTTCCATTGAGAATGCAGTAACCAACTACATGATACATATGTCTCTTCATCTGCCTTTAGCCTAGCAGGATACCATCTCTACCTTTGCTACTTTCCAATCATCTGATGTCCACTTAGTGCAAACATTCGACCTAGAGGAAAAAATAAGAGTAAAGATAAGAAGAAGGGTGGAGGAAATAACATAGGAAATAACAACAAAACTGGTGGGGGCAAAAAAGAGAACTTAGAAAAAGGTTAAGTTTCCATGTAAGCTTTATAAGGAGGACCATATTACCCATCAATATCCCAGGCTTGAAGATTCTCGACACTTGTTGGCATAACGTGACACTAAACAACTCGTTCTGTTAGCTAACCCTTTTCCTCCTCATGTCCAGTAAATGGTTGCTAGTTTTCAACCTAAACCTGTTGCTCCATAAGGGGACAATTAGGGAGCCCCTCCACAAGGGGGAAACCCGATGACCATTTATATCTGTGAATCGGACATGGATCTATAGATTCCATCTCGTAATTATGCAGCCTCCGATTTTGGTACCAAATGGAAAGATATGGCTCCTCTTCACCAAAAAAACCCTCTCCACACAAGGAAACCTATGGGTAAAGCAATACCTTGCATACCTAAGGGTGTACTAAAAAGGTCAATGAACAAACTGAATGCTAGGGATGCTCAGAAATATTCCATCCTGGAAGATCTGGCCCAAACACCATGTGCAATGTCTACCTTGGAGGTTCTCGATAGTTGTCCTATGCAAAGGAGATATTTTCGTTTAGTTATAGGAGTTGTCAATCCTGTGGAATCTTGGTTGATAAAATTCAACCCAGAGAATGTGAAGCCTTGGCTTCCGCACCATGCCACATTCCAAATACAAGTGTTGTATTGCGATACTAACAACTTTATGATGATTGTAGATGAAAGAACATCCATTTGCGTTATGTCCTTGTTTACTCGACTGCAACCTCCTTTTGAGATGAAATTGGACTTATGTTATGATGATTGTTGTCTCTATGGTATTCCATGTCATTTTATTTCTCCATGATGGGAAGATTATAATGGTTGACCAATTGTCCTATTTTTGTACCGATCCAACCTTGTCATCATGATCCAATGTCCCTCTGATTCATAATTCTTCAAAGGATTGCAAGAGTGGAGGCGTGGAAATGTACCCTTCTCTCATGGGAAATTTGATCTCCCATTGCCTATAGGTTACATTGAATCCACTCTAGCTATGTTATGATGATTGTTGTCTCTATGGTATTCCATGTCATTTTATTTCTCCATGATGGGAAGATTATAATGGTTGACCAATTGTCCTATTTTTGTACCGATCCAACCTTGTCATCATGATCCAATGTCCCTCTGATTCATAATTCTTCAAAGGATTGCAAGAGTGGAGGCGTGGAAATGTACCCTTCTCTCATGGGAAATTTGATCTCCCATTGCCTATAGGTTACATTGAATCCACTCTAGCATGTGCAAGTTTGTTAATCGCCATGAACCCTGCAACCCAGAGTTGTTACTTCCGGATTTCTTATTTTGAATATTCTTGGGTTATGTCGTAATCCACCCTATCGAGATTGGAGACAAGACATGTAGGATAGATTATGCCTTTATCTACAAAAATGATGATTTGTCAAGCCATTCCTTTGACCTCTACAGACACTGATCACACCTCTTCATCATTGGAGGAGCATGATGAGTTCATCGATATTTTTGAACTTTCTAGTTCACATGGTTTCTTGGATCCCCCACTTCCTTCAGATGAGGAGATCCTTGGAGTCGTGATTGCCATCGATAAACTACGTGAAGATGTGTCTTGTTCATATTTGTTTTTTTCTAAAAAGGAAAGGATTGAGATTGACAGTCAAAACCTTGTTTTACATAGGAGTATCGATCAAGACCAAGACATCACCCTAATGCATGATGAATGTGGGGAAGAATATTTGGATATCTCAAATCATTTCCCTCTCAAGAAACTTTTGAAACTTGTCCCTTTGCAACCCACTTCGATCGGATCTAGTGTTTCTTATAGAGAATATCATCGTGCTCCTTTTGAAAATCACCAAGGGTAATTCTTTGGTTTATCCAATCAAATGAATTTCCCGATTGTACTTGGGAGTCCACTTCTTGGATTTACCGCCAAATCCTCCATCCCAAATCATATCAAAGATATATATCTCATACCCTTACTTGGAGATCGTCATCAAGAAGTTGTGACAACTCATGCAATTCATGAATAGTGTAATTATCCTTGTATGTGGTCCAAAACTGATAAGTTTCAAGCACATCTTCGGTACCATGTTTTGTTAGAGACAGAGAGATTCAAGCCTATTCAATAGATCTCTTTCTCGATATGTCACTTTTTTCCAATAGGGGCCTATGATTTCTTTGAGAGGAGTCCCTAGCCTCAACCCCATAATGGGCTCTATTTGAAGAGGTACTATGCTTAGAAAGAAATGCCTAGGCATCTCCCCTTGTAATTGTTGTATATTCATAGGCTAGTGGTAGTTAGATTGGTTTTAATATTTTTGGTCTTCACTTATCATACTTTGTTCTTGGTTGAAAGATGTTGTTGGAATCAACTGTGTTTGTAGGATTCATGTATGATTCTAGCTTCCACACTCAGAACCTTGTTTCTGCTGCTTGGGTGATTTATTCTCCAAAAGGATAGCTTGTGTCTTCAAGAGGTGCTTTCCTCGATTTGGTAACTAATAACATTGTCTAGTATAGTGCGGTAATTGAACTGCTAATGGAGTCCATTTTGCATCAAATTCAAGATTTAGTAGTTCACATGGATTTACAACTAGCGATGTCGTATTTGAATGGCGTGTATAGAGTTCGCGATCCTACACTTCTCTAGAAGTTTTTACAGTTGCGAATTCTTGAATGATCTTTTGAGTTTATTATTTATGTGCATGTTTGAAGTTTTAATCATTTATCTAACACGTTAGCTAATTATGTGTTATATTGGCATCTGTCTCATTAATCAAACAAAGCGTGCGTGTACATATCTCATAGAAATCAAGTAAATCAATATTGTGAATATAATTAAGGCCACAAAAGTCTGTATATATTATTATTTCATAAAAGTACAAAAATGTGGAGCATAGTTTACAAAATTAGGCATCCTAGCCTATGATAATACATATATATAAGGCTGATCATAATAATAATATCTAGGCCTCTGGCCCTATCCCAACATGGGTCTCGTGGTAGAAAAATATGGCGCTTGCCACCCATTATAATAGTCACACCCAAGCTTGTGGTACTCCAACCACCTAACACTGAGTGCGCTCGGGAAGGTCCTTGATCTGTGCCATGGGAAGCCATTGAGTCAAGCTCTCATAGTTCCTCTCCAAGTCACACCCTTTCATCCTCTCCCCTGGGCTAGTATTTGTCTCTACCTCTGCGCCTATGTCGTGGAAATCCTATAGGCCGAACCTGTCCAACATATGTGTCACCAAAATATTTTGTTAGTTATGCTTCACACCAAAAATTCTTACCTATTGTTTGATCATAACATTTAAAAATCCTAAAAATTTAAATAATTTAAAAATTTAAAAACATTGGTACTTACTAATGTTGCCCCAACCAACATTTAGGGGGAAGTGGTAACTCTGAATATCTTTGGAATTTTAATCAGGCATATGGGTAGTAATTGATGGAAAAGGTTTGGTGATACCACAAATAAAAGAAATCCTCATAGAACCCGCTAGTCACTTTTCCACCCCATTGTATGTGCATCAAGTCCGCCCATCGGGCCATCCTGGGCTCTCATATCTCGGGAAGGGGGAGTGTGGTGTGTGGATGCATAGTTGGAACCTACTCCAAGAAGAAAGTGCATAAGATGATTTCGTAACCAAATTTATTTTGTCATCCCATATTGCACTCTGTTAGGTGGGATTTCATGTTGTTTAGAAGCCTTATACACCAGTCAAATACCATGGGTCATAGACACTCTACCCCACAATATAGTTGTGGACATGAGGCTAGGTGATGCACTACAGATCTTACCATTCTAGATATCACAAGTAAAATGATATTGAGAATCAAACTCTCAATATTATTGATGGGAACTCAAGAACTTATCTTTTGAGTTCCCACGGAGTAATAGGCATTTATGTACTCATGGATAGTCAAAGTGCCCCTACCACGACAACCTCCTTTCAGGTTGACCAACGCACCATGCCAGAATAAGACTGCAATGAAGTAGACAATTTCCAATTTTATATTTAGAGATTCATAATCTATCATGAATGGATCTCGATCTGGGTCCCAATACCCTATCAATGTTTGCAACCATTTTTTTGAGCTCGCCTGTTTGGAATTTGGAAAAATTTTACCAAGCTGCAAGCACGAAGGGCATTCATAGCCTCCAAATCATTAACAACCAAGGATTCTATTGAGGCCAGGAATGGCTATATCCTCACTCGAGCATTTTTGAATCTCACTAGGCTAGGTAAGATAGGAAGGATTATCAACCTGGGCTTATAACCTGTTCAAAAACATTAATCAACCCTCAAGAAACAAGTTCTTGGGCCCTATGCTATTATCAAGTTTGTATGATTTGTTGTAAAATAACGTCTAAAAAATAGAAAAAGTGTTTGTAAATGAATTTTGTAATAGTTAAGTGAATAAATACAAGATAACATACATTTGAAAACTCAGGACACAACGAGTCTCAAATTGAGAAGAAACCAGAAAATGATGTTATTGATATCTTTTCTGAGTTACAACCAAGCTTCTCTTTACAAACCCCTTGCGAGGGCTTGGAACATAATTAGACTTAGAAGACCAAGATGTAATTTTGAATTATACAAAGAAAATTAGTGTCTCAAAGAAAAATACCAAGATTGAAAATAAACTGGATCAATCCAAGCTACAAGCGCATCATAGTCTTGACTCTTTTGAAGCATGCCAAAAGACTATGCTTCCTGGTCGTTTCTTTTGCCACCTTTAGAATAACCCTTATCAACAATATCTCTCTCTATTTTATCATGTCCATTCTTTGTCCTTGCTCTCTTTGTTTTATTCTTCAAAAGTAGTTCAAGTGGTTCAACTATCTTTTGTTACTAAAGTTAAATAACTTTAGTTAAGATAGGACAACTTTATTTAAGATAAGGGGAAATAATAATAAATAATAATTAATAGGTGGGGCCGCTATATGTCTTTATTTTTTTTTTCAACATGCCCTTGTTTCTCCGCATTTTACTCTAAAATCATGCACATATCAACATACGAATATATAAAAAGCAGTTAATGTAATCATGCCATATCATCAAGACACTTACATCTCCCAAGTCATAATAAAGGCATGATATAAAAGTTTTTCAATAAAAATAATATCATGTCTGTTGTTAAAAAATATATGCCTCAAATGTCAAATTGAAAATATCATCACATAACAAAATAAAGTCAAAATAATATTTTCTGTTTGAAGTAGACTCTCTATGTCTACTTCCCACCGACAATGCTACCCCATGTTTAAGTAAATCTGCATCAATAGATTTCTTTTTCTCAACTCTTGAAATCTCAGGATGCATGTCATCAAATGTATTTTTTCTTACATCATCCTTAAGCTTGGCAGGGAGGGTCTTGGTTGTATAAGCAAAAGTCTTAGATGAATCATAACTAATAGAAATTATAGTCCATTTTCCTTTACTTAGTTGAGGGTCAATGGATAAAGGTTTATAATTTTTAAACAGTTGAACATAGTGTGCATGAGAAGTTGCAAAAGCAATAGGTTGAGCATGCTCTAAAGGAGGAGGAGGAGGAAGAGGCAATGACATAATGGGCCAATAGACTATACCAGAGGGAGGATTAGAAAGCACATTTTAATAGCCATCATTGACCGGTGGCATACGAGTTAGCTCCTGAAATTTGTCTATTCTTGAATGTGGCTGAAGAGGAGGAATAACATGTGATTGGGGTGGCTGGAAAGCAGGGTGGCCAATGAGGTTCAAGTAGCTAGTTTGAACTAGATGATTGAGTTCCTTATAATTTGCATTGAAATGAATGGAGAACCTCATTCTTTTTTTTCTATCTCTTTTCCCAAATGCATCAGGCATTCTACCTTTGTTTCCTCGATTTCCCCTTTTACCAAAGCGATTGTTTCCTCGACTGAAGAAACTCATCTAAATATCCATCAATGATCAAATTAGTATGTATACACAAGTTACAGTATGTTAATAATCAAATACTATTTTTCTTTAAAAATAATTTAACAATGGATTTGAACTGACCAAGCAGTCAAGCATGCCAAGGGAATATGAAAAGGAATAAGGAAAACATGGAAGAAATCATAGGCTGCATTTTGTATTCTTTCTATCCATAACATTCAAACTGTGTATTTTCTACCAACCTGTTTAATATAATTAGTCACTAATCTCTTTTGAAGATGGGAAATGAATGGGATTACATTATAAATGATAAAAGGAACAATGAAAAGGGATTTTTAGCTGATGAAATTTTTTTTAGATGATAGGAATGTATAAATAAATACATGTTCACAATCCATTTTTACCAATTCCGTTCATATGTTATGTCCTTTTCCACTTTAGCAATGTTCATTGTAGAACATTTATAAGTCACATTCCACAATCTCTTGCGTATGCCAAAATATCCTTTGGTTCCTTTAAATTAAAAAAACACCGTTCATATATTAATACAATCTAAATATGCCAATAGTTATCTTCTTTGGAAGTTTTCTATGTACATAAACAAGGGGAGAAAATGCATGTAATAAAATGAAATATGGTTTGGGAATTTTCAGGAATAATTTATGAAAAATGATATATTATGTGAGGATTTGGTTCTGTTTGTGTAAAAGAAAGATACACTTTTAAATCTACATATAAAAAATTCCACCTTTTTTCCAAACATTCATTACAATTTTATTAAATAGTCTGAACTTGTATCACTAACTTAACATATTTAGTCACTATCTCTGTTAGCTACTGAATCTTATGAATGTCCTAGGTTTGTTATGAACTAAAATAGTAAAATGGACAGAGTATAAGACTGCTCAAAAGAGATGTGACTTTTAGACCTTATTATCTATACTAAACAATATTTCAAAGAGATATCATGACCAACAAAGGCACACAATGTATCCAAAATGATCATAGAGTTGTAGCATGTAAAGTTATAGTCATATCATGACCTTTCAAAAAAGAAAACTATTAAGAGAGAATGCATATAGTCATATTGTTTATCTTAGACTTGTTATCACATGATTTGTACTTGTACAAATCCCTCCACAAGATCCCCAAAACTTGTGTAACTATGGAAGAAACTACCACTGTCACCTGAGTAGAATCTTCCCTCATTTTAGTGATGGAAGAGGTCCACCACAAGGGAGGTTTCCCTGGTGACCTCAAGGGATAAAATATCAAGAATCAACCAAGCCTACTGCCGCATAACTTGATCACCTGTCAGCTGGGTCTAGGTCTAGAAAGGAAATGAGGAGTTGCAAGGTAATTGTTGTACCTGTTTGGAACAATGAACAATTTTCAGCATACATTGGAAATTACCAAGCTAACGCATGCAATAATGACTTCTTTAGGCACTAGACAAGTAAAACTACTATGGATGTTTCAAATTACAACAGTAAACAATTATATGACAACAATAAAAGATTTGCAACAACAACAAGAAATAATGCTTACAACCATAACAATTGATCATGAAAAGTGAGCATTAAATCAATAGATTATTATACAATTGCTAGAGGTAGTTTCTGGACAATTTAAGCCACTTTTAGATAGTTGTATGCAACAATATAATGTAATTTTTAGTGGTTGTAGAAAACTTTTATAACAATAATAAGAAACACTTGGGGTTAGTAAAGTTAGTAGTATGTTTGAGAGATAAGGAATATTGATTTTAGCAACTACTTTATCCACAATAACACTCCTAGATCAATGTTGTTTGTCCTCTAGGGCCTATGGAGTCTCAAATGCATTAAACTTGAAGATTGATCTAGGTAAAACAAAAGAGGTATAGTCTAAACCCTAAGGTGCAAGAACGTTTGGGCCTTAGGATTTAGACTTGGAGGAAGATGGTCCCTAGGGTGAAAGCATGTCACAAGCTTGTTTGGTCCCTAGGTGCCGTTTTCCCTTCTTCTAGCTTCACTTATGTCAAGGATCAAATGTCTAGGGTTAAAAACCTAAAGTGCAAGCAATTTTGGTTCATAAGATTCTAACCATATCAAGGAATTTTCACAAACATGGACAAATAACACTTTATGAGGAAGAGAAGCACTTATGTCTTCCTCTTAGGGTTTCAACCAAATAATGAGACTTGCAACAAAAAAGTAATTTAACCATT
>JASDQU011442090.1:23632-43020 GCA_032191745.1 Picea mariana | reverse complement strand
AGTTCCAAGGGTGACAAGTGTCATCCCTGGTGCATGAAGATAAAATGACCAAGATGAGCCGTGAGGGGGATTCCTCCTCCAGTCAACCCGACTACCCGAAGACAGAGCCGTAGGAGCCAGTCTGCAAGAGACCCTCGTGTAATTTTGATACAGAAAAGAAAGCTTGTGTTTGTCCTGAATAATCCATGTACACCCCTGTCTAGAACTATGAAGTCTGTGTCTGGTTCTAATAAAACCCGAGAGCGTATTTCCTGAACTGGAACCCTATGTTGGACTTGAGTGGAAGAATCCTTGTTTGTTCGGGAAAAGCTGAGCTAACCTGTGCGTGGTGTCCCTATTCCGAAAACACGACCATGAGATCATCCTGTGACTGCTGAACCGGTTTGGGAAACCTTTGTCTATTTTCCCATGGGTTGTTGTGGCCACGCAGTACTAGACTGCGTGAGTCTTGTTGGCCTGTGAGTGACTCCTCCAGGTGAGAGAGTGCACAGAGGAAGGAGAGAGCTCCTAGAAGGAACCCTGTAGATGCTACAGAACCCGGAGACTTCCGGTTCGGTCTGTTCCTGTAACCTAAGTTAAGGGATACTTGCAACTGAAGGACTGTCCAGGTGACAGAGAAGGTGCACTCTCCTGGGGTGGAACAAGCATGTGGGGAATGAGGGTCTGTGGGTAGCGAGCGTGGTTTATTCCTGGGACATAATTCCTTCCTGATGGTTGTGTGTGGCTAAATTCCCTGTAACCTCAGCCTGTGTCTAGATTCCTTGCCCTGGGGTGGAGCTCAGTCCCATCTCGAGGGTGACCCACTGTTGAGTTGAGGAGCAGTGCGGTCTACGACTGGGAGGTTCGTGGAAGGCCTACATTTGGTTGGTGGATTCCACCATTGATAAAGATAAGTATCTGAATTATGCTTTGATCATGTTTTGCATGACTGAGTTGTTTATGTATCATGTTTTTTGCTGTGTATATGAATTAATATGATAAGGCTAAATGCTTGTTGAATATAGCAGTAATTCATATTTTTTACTCTGAGTTAAATGTTTTATTTTTCTTGAATGCATGTGGTTATATAATTTCAGTATGAGTTATGTAAAATTCCATGCATAGAATGGTAACTGAGAGGTTTAAAAACCTCGGTAGTGAAAAGGGTACACTACACATTCCTTCTTCCCTTCAGACTTCAAACCCAAACATGAAATCATATACACAGCATATAAAGAAAATGTATAACAGGAAGAAAACATTCATGAGCATATCATTCAGCATCAATACACAGAGAACAACACAAAACCATGAATTTGAATCAATCTCTTCCTATTAATCCAAATATCTGTACATGGGTGTTCTTACACGGCTCTCTGCATGCTCTTGCTCCAATGCTTCTAACTTTGATAATGTTACAATGCACAATGAGGGTGTCTATATCTCGTTTCCCTCTTGCACTCTCAAATAGTCTAATCTAGAATTAAATTCTATCTACCTGCATTAACTATCTTAAATGCCTCCTACCTACTAAGGACGAGAGCTAAAGGTCCGATTACAATATACAAGTGTGCCTCTTCTTAATGACTTCATTTAAGATACGCAACAACTTCAAAGGCAATTCAAAATTTTGTGTTGGCGCTTGCCCAACTGTCCACTTGCATTCGCAATGGCTTGCTTGATGTGGGAGATGCTCCTGCATCATTTGTACCCATCCATCTTACTGCGTGGTCTATTCTTGTGCACCTTCTTGTGGAGACTTCATGTAATTTGTGCTACCAATTCTCCAACCCTGTATCTGAGTTTGATGTGCATGACTTGATACTTATCCAATTGAGTACCCCATCCGCAGTTAGATTCACATAATCTTCTTCTTGCACAATGGTTCTGTATAAATGGTTAATATCCTCTAGGTCTAAACAAGTGGGTTCTACAAACCTTTCTCCTTCTGATGGATCCAATGGCACAATGACTCTGTACTCACCTGAATTGAAATTCATCTTCCTCGTCTTTAGATTGATTATGGCATGATTATCAAACGTCCAATCCAATCCAAGCAGTGTTGGATAAGGTGTTGCACCATCCACAATTTCTATCACTTCGAAATCGGATTTTGTGCGCACTCCATCAAATCTATTGTCACACCTTTTAACCTTCCAATCGACAAAACCCTATGTTGATTTGATAGTTTCAGTTGAACTGGTGAATACCCTAATGTTGGCTCTCCCATACATTTCCATGTCTTCTTGGGTAGTACATTCACTTCAGAGCCTAAACCAGTATGATATCCCCCATGTTGAAATCTCCAATGTTAGCATTCAACCTAAATTATTTGCTTGTTCTCCTCTTTGTATGCAAATGATTAATTTTTTTATGTTCGATCTTTCCCTCTACTTCTGTGCTACATCTTTCTACCATATTTTGTAACACTCTAACAGATGATGGATCATTTAGTAGTTTAACATGGGATTGCAGAAAAGCCTTTATGGTACTTACTTGTCCTATATGTTGTGCTTCATTAGTGTGATCCAGTGATGAAGGCATCCCATACATTGGTACATTCTGAGTATATTGTGTAGTTGATGTGGATGCAATGTCCAGCTTCAAGAATTCTTTTATGGCTTGCTTGAATATCACATTTTCGTTATGCGCATCAAACTGCTTATGTGCTTCAACATTCTTCTTTACCCATTGGTGTTGTGCTGGATCTTTTCTTACTGCATCATCTCCTGTCTTAGCTCCTCCGCGTGTAACTATCTTGATATTTCTTTCATCATCTCTTGCTTCTGTAGAAATCCATTGAACATTCTGATTGTTCTGATTTCTCTTTTCCTGGATCTTCCCCAATAGTGTCGGATAGTCTTCTGTGTCATGATCAGATGCACAACAATACATACATGTCATAGGTGGGAGTGGAAATTATCTTACATAGTTTCTTGGTTGTTGATAGTTATGGCATACCACTGGTCCTCTGCCTCTTCCAAAGCCTCCTCTACCTCATCCTCCACCTCTGTATCCAGCCTGATCTCCTCGTGATTCATTGTACTTTTGTACCTGGTTATATTGCGCAAGATTATACTGTGGTTGCACAGTATTGTACTATGGTTGCACAGTGTTATATTGTTGTGGCACATTGTTATATGGGGTTGGTCCTTGCTTGAAATATGGACCAGCTTTTCCTGTCATAATTTATGCTTTCACCCTATAAGTGTCTGATGTTCTTTCCCTCATCAGCTCCATTGTCCTGCAATCTTTGTCATCATGACCTAATAACTTGAAAAAGTTTCAATATGAACTCTTAGGCACTGTCTAGTATTTCTGCATCACTGGGAAGTGATATGGATCATGCCCTTGTGTCTTACAAATATCACACCATAGTCCTCTTGATGGAAAAGTGTTTGGAAATCTTGTTTCCATGTACTGCGCGAATGTTGGGCATTCGTTCTTGTGGTGTCCTTATGTCATACATGTGGTACACCAAACAACTTCTCTTTTGTCCTTACACCTGTTCTAGTTTAATTGAAATGTTAGATTCTTCAGGTCTTCCTTGATCTCCTCTATTGTTGGATTTGTTTTTTGATATTGGTTCTCTTCAAGTTGCAAGGCTGTCTGCGGAGCCTCTGCCTAGGTCTGAAAATTTTGTTGTATTAAGGGGTATTTCAAATGTGGTAGCAATGAATTGACAAATAGATGCCTATGTTGCATATATGTCATGACATACTTCAACTTTCCCTTCAATCGTTTGAATCTCCAGTCTATCTCCCAGACATATTCTCCTAGTTTCTGCCTGATCTCTATCATCTCATTCATGTATTGATCCTTTGAGCTAGGCTTCTGGAATTCATTTATCAACAACTTCTTGATATCCACAATCATTATGGTTGTTCCTGGTGGACTATCTGTAGCTAAGCTCATGTACCAATCCAGTGCGTGGTCTCTTAGCATGATGGATAACTACGCAAGTTTAGTGTCCTTATCGGTGGTCTATTTTTCTTCCTAGATCTTTTCACAGATGAACAAGTGCTTCTCAGGGTCCTCTGACGCCTCTCCCTTGAATTCTGGTAACCTCATGGTGGGATCATGTCCTGCCATCATGAATGTTGAACTACTACCTCTGCATGGTGTAGATCCTTGACTAATGCTTCATGTACTAGCTCCCCCAGTTGTTGCTCCCTGTGTATATGTACTTCCTGCTGCATTTTTTCCACTAAAATTCGGTTGTCTAAACGGTGGTGTTCTTTCTGGTGTATTAGTCACACATGGGTTTATGGGTTCCACACTGACACCGATATGGATAGGATTTCCTCCTCCATATTTTTCTCTTGGACCCCTTGCCTTACTTTCATATTTTGTGCACAGGATTTCCTCAATTTGCTCCACAGCCTGAAGATCCTCTACCTCATCTTCATCACTTGCCAAGCCTTCCCTCGAGGCTATAGCTCTCTTGTTATTGTTTATCTTATATTGGTAGGGTACTCCACTACGCGTTCTTCCAGTTGTTTCCATGATATTCTTGATCTTCTCTTCCTCCATCATGATTGGATCCAATGCCTCCTCCTTCTTTCCTTTATCCATATCTTCCTCCATTTCTTTGTCTCTTGTCAGTGCTTCCCCCCTTCCCCCATGCACGCAGGGAAGTTTAGATGTCTGAGGCCATTGTCATTAGACCTTTGTTATACAGTAACATATTGATGGAAGTGTACAACGATATGATATACCTCCCTCTAGGTCCCTTCAAAAAATCTTTCTCTGTTGCACTATAAGACTTCGCAGTATCTACTGCAAATTCGGTGATAAATCCTTCAACAATGTTTTCTAACCAGAAATCTACTTCATGCGTAAACTTATTGGCAACTTGTTGTAAATACATGATATCAGTAGGATTCCATTCTAGCTTTCTGATCCAATTTGTAGGGTGGTTGTCTTTCAACCTCAATATCCACTCCTACAACATGTGCGGGAAATCACAGAAAAATACTTCATGAAATTCGTTGAATACGTATTTGTCCAGATACTTGCATGGTGTTAACTTCGGGTTTTTTTCATCTTTTTGCACAAATTCGATCTCCTTTGTTTTCAACCAGCTATCGATCTTTTCCTTCATTGGGTTCCATGGTCTCAACATCCCCTTTTATATTCTCATTCTTTTAACATTGTGTCATCTGATCTTCATGACTCTTCAATAGATCTCCTTCACTCAATCCCTTTATGTTCCAACTGGAAATGGAACCATTTGTTGGCTACCACTTTATCTACTCTGATCTTACTTTAATATCATAAGTTGACCTAGGTCCATATTTGAACAGCTTCCAACAAAATCCCTCTAAAACTATCGGCCCCCCTAGTAAACTAGAAGGCAACAAAGTACACAGGGTGCAATGTGCAGTCTCACCCAAGATAGTTATATGGGTGGCTACAACGCTCAAATGATGGAAGCCCAAAAATGAATGGGGATCTATGATTAACCTCGGTGACCTTTTATCATTCCCTAGTTATTACATCTAGATTCATTACACTGTCATTCTTACTCATGCATGTAAAATATAATAGCTAACTAATTCATTCATTCATTTATCTATCATCTCATCATCAACGTCAAAGAAGATACATAACATTCAGTCACATAACATAGGTCTACCATGGTTCACCCCTCCTGGGCTACGTCCACAAAGATTTGGCTATTGTTCTTTTTTATTATATTTGATTCAACCTATAACTCCACACGCATTACAACTCTTCCTCAAAACAGGTCAAGATCTTACAATGAGGCGGACTAGATCGCACCAGGCTCCTCAGCCTACGATCTAACCCTCAATATCTACCTTCATCCATCTCCCTAGCTCAATAGCATACGGAATTAGATCGAACTCATAACAATCGACTACTACCAATGGTTGAAAATGCTAGTCTTCAACCAACTCCGAACCAACCTAACCAAAAATGTATCTCTCCTTACCTAGAGATCCTAGGTACCTATTTATACATATCTCTGGATTACCAACCATTACATTCTCTTACCAAAACCCTAACCCTATCCTGGCTAGGTCTTCTTGCATGCGTGCCTCGCATGCCTTCCTCTCCTGCATCTGCATCTGTTTTACATGTGCTGATCCTTCTGCATGTGCATTCGCCTCCCACGTCGTGCCTTTCCCTCCAAGCTATCCTGCACCCTACATATGGCACATGCTTGAGGTACATACATTTGATGTAGTGTTTCATGCTTGAGGCATGTCTTTGTGAGTTTTGGTATTTGCCTTGAGGAACATCTTGGATACTTAGAATATAGTTTGTTGTATGGTATATGCTTGAGGAATATCATGAGTGATATGGAACATGTTTGATGGTATCTCTTGGCACATGGTTTATGGATGTTGGCACATGATTGAGTCACATGGTTTGAGGTACATATTGGCTACATATGTGAGTGATGTTATGGCAACTTTGTATCTAGTTTGGTATGATTTTTAAAGGCACATATTTGTGATGGTTGAGGTATACACTTGGTAGATGGTGGCATATGTATGAGGAACATTATTTGGTCCTTGGTTGAGACACATCTTGGTGATGCTATGGTTCATGAGTTGATGATGATATGGTACATTTCTAGAGGCACTTATTGGTTATATTGGTACATGGTATGGTACAAGTTGATGCACATGGTATGGTACATGTTTCGGTACATGGTTGATGTACATCGTTGATGTACATGGTTTGGTTATGGTTTTGGTATCCATGTGATTGGATCTGATTACAATTGGCTAATGATGATATATCAGTGAAAGAGACAGTGACAGGGACATTGACAAGTTGGATTATTGGTTGATCATTAGTTACAGGTTGATGTGATAGTGACATGTTGATGTGAGAAAGACATAAATAGGTTGTTTATCAGTGGTAGTGACAGATGATTCTACACATATATTTCAGGGTGGTAGGATGGGGAAAGGAAAGGGGGTTTTATCCTCCTTCTGATTGGTGCCAGAGAATTCATGGATTTGTAGCTTCCTTTAGGTTGGTGCCTGTAAATCAAGGGGTCATAGCCTCCTTTTGGTTGGTGCCAGAGAAAGTTGGATATTCCTTTAGGTTAGTTCTTGTAAATCAGGGGGTCATAGCCGCCTTCCAGTTTGTGCCAGAGAACACAGGGAGTTGAATCTTCCTTCATGTTGGCTCTTGTAAATCAAGGGGTTGTAGCCTCCTTCCAGTTGCAGCGAGAGAATTTAGGGAGTTGTATATTACTTTAGGTTGGATCCTATAAATAGGAGGTTGGTGCCTCCTTCCAATTGGTACTAGAGAATTGCGAAGTTGGTGCTTCCTATGAATGTATTATTTTTATATATCAAAAAACATTCTTTGGTTTTCTCCCATTTGGGTTTCCACGTAAATTATGGTGTATTGTGTATCTGTGGTTATTTATTATGCATTGATGAATGATATTATTTATGATTTAATGATACACTTAATGCATAAGTGATAAATATTGAATATTGTTGATAAAGTTGAAGTTTATATATACTGTGATTGAAAGTGATAAAAATATCTCATACTAATTCAACCCCCCCCACCCATCCCACCTCTCAGTATTCCAACATTTCCCTCATAATGTACACATTGTGACTATTAACCATTTTTCGTTTGTTAGTCTTGATATGACTTTCAATCATCCAACTTCCCTGAATGTTCCTTATATGAATGTTTTATCCCCCCCACCACAGGTTAATTATGTGGTATCATGTACCATGCCTTCAACCACTAATGAGAAGGAGCCTATCATTGTATGCTCATCTTCTTTAGACTTAGATCTGGTAGTTTACATGGTGAACCCTTGAATGGGGGTTTTGGAGCTTAATATTTCCCATGTTACCCCTATTGAGTCTCTTAACATAGATTCTTTCCATAACATTGTTCTTCCTTCCTATGAAGACCACTTGGAAGGCATGGTCAAGGATTGTGAGCGTAGATCATTGTCTATGTCAAGCTCGTTAAAAAATGAAATAGATACCTATGAGCATAGTTCATTTTATGTGTCAAGCTCGTTAAAAATTGAAACATATGGCTATGAGCATAGTTCATTATATGTGTCAAGCTCGTTAAAAAATGAAACAAACCCCCCTCTAATTGAGTCGAGTCTTCCTCTAGATCTAGTACTTGAACCTTCATTTCATCTGCCTATGTCAGTTGATCCTCTTTCTTCCTCCCTCTCTAGTGAACCTATTCCTATTAGTAGCTAGGAGTCTAAACAGGTGTAGAAGAAGAGTCGACGAATGAAACGAAGCTTGGGAGGCATGTCTCCAGCCTATGGACATCATGTTGGAGTTAAGACACTAGATTTTGTCGATCATGATGGGGGAAATTTACCAACCTCTAGACATCATGTTGGGAAAAAACCTGCCAATGGGTGTCACTCAAAGTACCAACCTATGGACACCACGTTGGGAAGAAACCCATCGATGGATATCATTCTGAGCATAGTTTATTTTTGGTTTCAACCTCATTAAAAAATTAAACCTTGAGCATAGTTTTATCCTATGTTTCAAGCTCATTTAAAAATGAAACCCACCCCGAGCACGGTTTTGTCCTTTATTTTATCCTTTAAAAATGAAACCAACCCTGAGCACAATTTTATTCTCTGTTCCAAGATCATTTAAAAATGAAACCAACCCCGAGCACAATTTTATCCTCATTTTCAATCTCGATTAAAAATGAAGCCAAACCCAATCACATTTTTATTCTCTGTTTCAATCTCGTTAAAAAATGAAACCAACCCTGAGCACAATTTTATCCTCTGTTTCAAGCTCATGTAAAAATGAAGCAAACCCTTCGAGCACAATTTTATCCTCTATTTCAAGCTCATGTAAAAATGAAACGGACCCTTTGAGCCCAGTTTCATTCTTTTTTTCAAGCTCATGTAAAAATGAAGTAGACCCTCTGAGAACAGTTTTTCTCTCTGTTTCAAGATCGTGTAAAAATGAAGTAGACCCTTCGACCACAGTTTTATCCTCTGTTTCAATATCATTCAAAAATGAAACCGACCTCGAGCATAGTTTTATTCTCTGTTTCAAGATTATTTAAAAATGAAACCAACCCTGAGAACAGTTTCATTCTATGTTTCAAGCTCGTGTAAAAATGAAGTAGACACTCCGAGCACAATTTCATTCTTTGTTTCAAGCTCGTGTAAAAATGAAGCAGACCCTTTGAGCACAATTTCATTCTTTGTTTCAATCTCATTTAAAAATGAAGCAAACATCTTATTTGGAGTCTTCATTAAGCTCTTTGTAGACTCTCTAAACATGAAAATATTGTCGAGTGAATGTTTCCTTTCACACTCGTTAAAAGTATTTGAAAGGACGTCTATTAGGTGTAAGTTTAACCCTTTTTCGGACCGGATGGACTAATTATGAAAAAGGGATACGCTAGTCAATATCGACTAGAAGAGTTCTCCCTTGTATTTTTTTACACTTTTTCGAGCTTGGGAACTAAACTTACAAAAAATAACACTCTTGGAGTCTCCTTTAAGTTCTTTTCATACTCTCTTAACGTGAAAACACCGTCAATTTTATCTTCTCTGGTATCATAAAATTATACATTGAAGGACCCATATGGGATCGAACCCCTCCTTCTTCAAGTTCGTTAAACATGTGATGATGGAATCATCGAAGATGAGCTATACAAAGCATTTATTATCCTCCTCAAGATCGTTAAAAAACAAAGAGGTACTTGTCATCCATGGTGGGGGGAAATTGAGGGAAGTGGGTAAGTTATTGGAAAGCATTATGGCATTTTTTTGTTGTCACCCTTGAACATGGAACTTGTTTGTGTCTTGTCTTATAGTTGGGAAATCTTCTTGTCTCTGATTAATACCAATTTTATGAGTCATTATACTCCTTTGGCTCACCTGAAGAGTTCCCCCGTTATCGCCGCACTAAGTTTTAGTCTATCTCCCAATCGAGTCAATGTTGCCAAGTCATTTGTCATGCCTCACAATGTTCAAGGGAAGTTTCATCCCAGATCAACCACTTTGTAGCATTACCAACCTTTATCCTCATTTCAGTCTGTTCTCATTCAAACAATTATCTTATATCTATTTTCTGTGTCAGTTTTGTGTCGATGATGGGGGACACATCATGGCCATCCTTCGATGAGTTTGTTCCTGTCGACTTAAAAAAATTATCGAAGAATTAGACTTAGAAACCATTTATTACCTTGGAACCCGCATGCCTCAATGGTAGGTCTCCTTGCTTTCGACAGTAGGTTTACATCATTAGCCTCTGATCAAATGATTCCACGAATGTTTGACTTCAAATTATTTTTTCACATTCGCTGGAATGTGATAGGGTACCTTGGGAGTCATTGTCAGCATTGGTAATTTCCCTCGCACTTGTTAACTATATACATCAATGACTGGTAATCAAGTGGTTTCTACCATGTTCGACATCAACACGTCTATTCACATGGCTAGAATCGTACCATTTCGAGATCGGGACGAAGACCCTGGGA
Source organism: Picea mariana (assembly GCA_032191745.1). NCBI lineage: Eukaryota > Viridiplantae > Streptophyta > Pinopsida > Pinales > Pinaceae > Picea > Picea mariana. Next base: position 32,547 of record JASDQU011442090.1, on the reverse strand, counting down.
AATCCTCAGGCACCCAGGTTGCAATAGAAACTATTTGAGTACTTAGAATATTCCAGTATGATCTTCATGCTGACAATATTATGTATATATATATATATATATATATATATATTGTCACATATATCCACTTTGTATTGGTTCGTGGCTATTTTTTTTCATATCACAACTCCACTATGTACTCTTTCATGGCTATGACCTGATTGCATCATGGAATGTTGTGACGGAAATCTCCTTACGGACTAGAAAATAGGGTTAGACTTTGCATGCAGATATGACCAAGAGAAAATCTACTTTCTACCTTTGTCCCCAGACTTAAATCCCATTTCTTTTCAGTAAATGCATGGCTAGATCAACCTACCTCGTTCCGGGCATTCGATGTCGATCCCTTGCTGCACTTGATCACTTGTTCGTAGTTCTCCTTTCCAACACTGACCTACATACAAGACAAGCAACAACTACACATGCATCTTACCTATAAACTAACAGGTTAGAGATTCAAACATGTACTTAACAAACTATGAATAACTCATGAATTGGGACAGGAAAAGCATTTTCTTTATTACTTTGAATGAATCAACTTAAAAAATTGAGACTGGCCACCGCTCCATGAACCTGATCCTGGGCTCCTCTTCAACTGTTCTCCAACATCTTTGCTTTGTATCTCTTCTAGCACAAGGATGGCTAAAGGGTTGGGACAATGGGAATATGCAAATGGGAAAAGTTTCTTTTCTAAATTTTTCCTCTTCCAAATGGGACCCCTACCCCTTCTTTTATAGGCTAGAAGGGGCTAGGTATTTGGACAAACCCTCAGCCATGCATGGTCAGGAGTTTCAGTTAACTCACCCAAAGCTGTGTGATCCATCAACAACTTTCCTTTTTTTGTGATTTTGTTGGTCCATGTGGTTTGTTTGAGGTTAGCTAGCGTGTACACGCGTGCAGTAATGGAGTAGGGTGTGTGGGCCCTTATAAAAGAGGTTTTTTAAAGAGTTTTTTAGCAGTGCTTTGGCAAAGAAGGGATCTGAGATGGCTTGATGCCAGGTAAGCATGTATGGTGCAATTTAGGGTTATAACATATGCCCCCTAATGTGTGAGGTCAGAAGAGAATCTGATGTCCGAAATACATTACCAATCTTTACTGATGTGCCGAACGATTGAGCCCAAGGATTAGGAACCGAGAGGTGCCATCTACAAAATAACAAATGTCTCACCGAAGCGGGCATACCCATGCTTGGGATAAAATAGAATCATGGATGCCAATCAAATACATTGTAGATCCATGTCATATAACTATATAAAGAGTAGCCGCAAACAATACACATCAGAGCTACATCTCGAAATCAGAAAGATATGCATATAGAGTATCCATCTTCTATAAGTTGATATGGCCTGATGGCTGGAGATGAGGTCTTCAGAGCTCGAGTAACGACTTCAAAATCTTCAAAACTCGGGTAGGAGTGTAATATGAGTATATGACTGCACTACCCAGAGGTCTTCGATGGCTCATCGGTCATGGACTTGATGATCAGACTGAACGCTTCATTGATTTCGAACAAGGACTTGATTGGACATTTAGGATGGATGGGTATGAGGGAAAGAGACAAATTGCAGAGGGGTCGACTCAGGCTTGGTGACAAACTTTCCTTGGACAATAGCACGACAAATGATGAGACTCAGGAAGCATGGCATTAACATAAGTTTACGAGGCAGGACGCAATGCAAACTCTCCATATGTTTGGAAGAATAACCAAATGGGGGAGCACACAGCTCTATGTAGTGAGAACAACTTCCTAAGGTTATATTAAATCCTAGGGTTTGATGAACAAATGGATAGATGTGCTTTATCCAAAGGCGACTCATTATCCTTCCAATAAAGAAAATACTTTTCCCTTCCTCTTTTTGGGGTATATTTGATTTTTTTGTCTTTTTCAATAATTTTGGGAAAAAGAATAAAGGAATGTTACGTTACAATGGAGGAACGAGTGTTAGAAACATAAAGGTTTAAGGCACAGGGACAAGACTGATGTTTAAAATAATGATACTCGGGAAAAATCCTCTGGAGGCCAAGGGTGTTAAAACGCAGAAGCAAACTGTTACAAGGTTTTCATATAAGATAAGCAAACGTGGTTAACAAAACACACAATGGTAATGCCCTTCGATGTAAGTTTAACGAGCCCAGAGAAGGTAAGCTTGGTGGTTTTTCACATTTAAAAAGTCTGGAAAAACATAAAAGGAGACTCCATTGGGGTACCTTTTTCGAAGGTAGTCTAGTCGATTCAAAAAAGGGGTAAACTAGCACCGACAAGACGTCTATTCAAAGCCATTTTAACGAGTGTGATAAAGACAATATCACTTGGCCCTTTTTTCATTTTTAAGGAGTCTGAAAAAAGCTTAACTATGGACTCCATCAGGAATGTTCTTCTAGACCAATTTAACGAGTGTGAAGGAATAAGGTCACTTGGCGATCTTTTCAATTTTAGGGAGTCTGAAAAGAGCTTAACTATGGACTCCATGGGGTTTCCTTTTTCATAATTTTAGTCCCTCAGACCCGAAAAAGGGGTAAAATTATACCTGAGAGTACTCTTCTATAGAGATGAAGTTCCATAGAGTATACCTTTGTTCGTATAATTAATCGTCTAGACCAAAAAAAAGGTAAACTACCACCGGACAGACGTGACTTCAAATTTCAGTTTAACGAGCATGAAAAGCCACAAGATCGCTCGAAAATCTTTTCATGTTTAGAGGGTCTGAAAAGGGCTTAAAAGAAGACCCGTTATTTTTTGGGAGTCCTAAGGGTGAGGTCAAGAGAGAAAAGAATCATGCAAATGAGGCTCAAACTCATATTCAGGAAAAAATACAAACACTCCTGAGCCTATAGTGTTTTAGAGACAGCATGGATACCATAATGCAACCGGGATCTACCTAGGGCATCCATGTTCCAGTAAGCTCTACCACCAAGTTGCGACACTTCTAAACTATATATGATGGTTCTGTGACACAACCTGACGGGATCGATCCTATGGCAAAGGAAAAATACAACGAGATACAAAAGCTGAGGTAGAAACCTAACCTATATGCTCAAGTTGATTCTCAAAATTTGTTTTTATGGACAGTTGAAAATTGCTCAAAAATCCAAAAAAATGTCCCAATACCCGATCATATCCCTCCTATGCAACTCCTGAATCACTCTAAATGGTTTTGGGTATAAAGAAAATGATAAGGGAGGCCAAAAAAGTGAGAAAAAGAGGCCCAAAAGTCTATAAATAGAAGCTGGCAGCTCATTATCACCATTGTTGATTTGGAAATTGACTCTGGAGCCAAAAAAAACCCATTTGTCAAAAGCGGTGATTCCAGGAGCTACAGTGGATGAAACAAACTTTTGTCTGGACCAAGTAAGTACAAACTCTCTTATCTTGCATTTTATGTCTTTATTTTTGCATTGGGTTTTGTTTTTTAAGGGGACGTCGACCTTTAAAAAGTCGGCCCTAGGTCCACGCGGGCTATCTCAGGATAGGTCACGTGTGCACGCATCTGTCGCCATTACATCATGCGTGGGCCCCCTTATTGAATGAAAAAGACTTCAAAAGAAAGGGTTAACCCTCCTGAACTTTTTTTTTTTTCAGGATGTATGTCCACTGGAGAGAAAGTGAGCATGAAGAGGTTAGTGAGTTGGTCGGGGAAGACCCCAATGCTGTGGCTACTTTGATGCAATGTGGGTTACTCAAGTTTTTCCTATGTCCTTTTATGCGGGCACAACCTAGGCTACTTAATGCCTTGATTGACTACTGGCATCCAGATGCAAAGGCATTCATGTTAGAGGGGTAGTCACTTGTGCCCACGGTTGAGGATATTTACTTTTTGACTAGCCTCTCCAGGAGAGGGGAACTAGTCAACTTCAGGACTTTTCCTACGGGGCAGCATAATATAGTGGAATTGATAGGTATATACTATGCATATGATACATACCACTCGGGCACGTAGGTTCCTATAAGCAAGATCACTAACTTATTGCTACAGGCGATAGTATTGCTTATTGGGTGAATTACTGGTTCTGAGGCTCTACATCAGGCGTCCCGTGCACAGATGAATTGTGTCATCTAGTGCTTAAATGCATAAGTTTTTGATTGGAGTACCACATTGCTTGAGTGTATGAAAAGGAAGTTGACAGATTTTCGTTTGCGGACACACAGGAACTTTGGGTTGAGGACCATTCTATGTTCGTTCTTTTTTGAGAGAGTTCCAAGTTTTAGTCCTCGAGTAGTGGTACGAGGGCATCAGGCCTCTCTTCCTACTGTGTGTATATGGGCAGTATTACTGCCGCGACAAGGTGGTGGAAGGACCAATGAGTCCTTCGATGATGACTTCTTCACGTGGTTGTCACAACAAATCCCGGTTATAGAGGACTACCCCTATGCCGGGATTGATTTTTCGAGAGACCTTAAGATACCAGTACCTCCTGGTGAGGAGTGAGGGGAGATGGGTAAGTCTCCACCTTTGTAGATTTTTTTTGTTTTAAACATATGTAATGTTTATGTTGTTTTGTTATATATATCATTTTTTTTTTGTCATGCCAGAGTATTTGATGGATATGTGTTTATTCTGTGCAGATGTGGGACCAGTGCGACCCACGGAATATGCTAGGAATAGGCGTCGTCCTCGACCAAGGGCCACACCTACCGCCGCAAGAGGACCAGCAGTAGCAGGAGATCTTCCAGTTGGGGAGGTTGAGAGGGTATTGAGACGATTCAAGCGTAAATTTACTGCTCTCACTTGCACAGTCCCAATGGTAGAGATTGAGGACCTACCACCATCTATGCAGCCTCATGTAGTGGGGGCACCACAGATGTGGGTCCGGTTGTTTCGGCATTTAGCCAACGTTGTGGGTCAATATAATAGGGCCCACAGGCCCTGACTTTATCTAGACATTTTGACGTGCCACGAGCACTACTTGTATATATTTTTTGAGGGCATAAGCCCTGTGACTCGTTATTGGTCCTTTTTTTGAGGCACTTGCATCCATCGGTGTACTCTGGTTACTTTATGATATTATATATGTTTTTTTTGGTATTTTGTGTCTTATGGATCATGTGTGAAAAAAATGTATTTACATGTTTATGTGAATGTTATTTCATATGTGTGCAAGATGCCAATCTAAAATTTGATTAGCTAGAGTATCTGTAACTTAGTTTAATCTCCTAGGAACATGAAAATATGTAATATAATCAAAGTTTTGTTCTAAGAGACATACCCTAAGGAATATTTGGTGTAAAGTTGGATCATGAACCTGGTATACTCTGTTTAACTGAGACACAACCAATTGAGCGTCGAGATAGACCCAAAGATGAGAGATACCCAATGAAAAAGCGTCATGAAACAACTCAATAATTTCACTATACTTAGTGAAATTATTTGTGTTGTCACCTAAGCATATACCTCCAGAAGATAATAACTGGCCTTGAGGTGTAAAGATTACCCAAGCTGCAGAGGCAAGCCTCTGAGTGTGTTGACTAGCACTTTTTTCATACCCAACGAACACCTTGGAATCACTTGACATCTGCCACAGTGACGAAAAATAACATCAATGACACGTCCATAACACTAAAAGAAACTAAAAAGTAATAGTACAAAGACTATACATATGTTACAAAAAGTTACCCACAGTGACCTGTCTATGAGTATTACTTCTTGAGGTAGAGCCCATTTCTAGGCTCCACCAAAGTGTTCCCTTCAAAATCAACTAGACGATAAGCGCCCTTTTTTAAAACCTCTTTTGTGATGAAAGGTCCGAACCACATGGGTTTGAATTTTCCTGCCCTTAGGGGGTCCTTATATTGGTCATAGACCAGGACAAGGCTGCCTTCAGAAAAAATCCGAGGATGAATAGACCTATCATACTGACACTTGACCTTATGTTTGTGAGCATCATTGGCCAGGGCTGCATCACGACGCTGCTCATTGAGCTGCTCAAGGTATATTAACCGTTCTTCAAGTGGAGAAGTGTCTGGTAATAAATGTACTAGAAATTTAAGAGACGAGATCTGACATTCGATGGGTAAGACTACCTCCAGCCTGTAAACGAGTTGAAAAGGTGAGAAACTGGTTACAGTCTTAATAGATGTTCAGTAAGCCCATAATGCCGAGTGTAACATCAAATGCCAATTTGACTTGGCTGAGTTGATAGTTCGTTGTAGAATGGTCTTAAGAGTTTTGTTTACAACTTCCACCTACCCATTATCTTGGGGGTAGTAGGGTGATGAATGTTCTTCCTGTAACCCAAGATGTGATGTTAATTCGGTCATCATCTGGTTTTGAAAGTGATTTCCATGGTCAGTGACAATCTCCCTTGAGATGCCGAACCTTGCTATCATCTGGTTGAATAAAAAGAGAGCTGCAGTTTCTTCATCATCTTTAAATGTTGGCATAGCTTCAACCCACTTTGTGAAGTAGTTGACAGTTATGATGATATAGCGGTGTCCCCTTGCTGAAGGAGGGTTGCATGTGGTGTGATCAATCCCCCACTTGGTGAAGGGACCAACTATGATGACAGGAAACATGGGAGTGGGATGTGCCCTCATCTTCCAAGAGAATATTTGGCACAGATAGAACTTCTTGACCAATTCGATACAATCTTTGATAAGTGTCGGCCATAAGTAACCTACTCGTAGAATCTTTTGGGTTGTTTCCAACCCAGAAAAATGACCACTACAAGATCTGGTATGGCAATCATTAACCATGATAACTACTTCCTCATGAGTGAGACATCGACGTAGGATGCAGTCCACACCTCTTCGATACAACGTATCATCGAGTATGAGATAATTCTTAGCATGATGGCGTATACGTCGATGCTCATCATGAGAAGTAGAAGTGGGCCACTTCAAAGTTTGGAGATAGATAAGTATATCTCCATACTAGGGATCCGAAGATGTGATCAAAAACATATCTCTCCGGATAGGTGATTCTTCAAGCACAACGCCACCTGACTCAACCGGAAGTTCCGAAATAAGCTCTACGAAGACCAGTGACTTTTTGGACTTTGCTGAAATGAATTCTAAGTCAAACTCCTAGAGGATGACTATCCATCTACTGATTTTTCTGCCTATTACCCATCATGTTAGCATGTACTGGAATGGATTCACGATAGCAATGATGGTGGTCTTACGAAATAGAACGTAATGACAGAACCGTTGAACAACATGAACTGCTACCAACGCAAGTTTTTCGATATGAGAATAATTGAGTTCTGGTCCTACGAGGTCTCAGCTCAGGTAATAGATCACGTATTCTGAGAACAAGTCATCTTCTTGAACTAAAACCATGCCAATGGTTGACTCTATGGCAGCCAGATATAATAAGAAATCTTTGTTATGGTTAGGTGGTCATAGCAGAGGGGTAGTTGTGAGGGCATTTTTTAATGTGTTGAAAGAGCGTTGAGCGTCATCGTCCCAATAAAAACGAACATATTTCTTCAGTAAGTGCATAAAGCCCTTGGTGATCTTAGCATAGTTGGAGATGAAGCGTCGTAAAAAGTTCACCTTGCCTTGTAGACTCTGAAGTTGAAGGATTGTGCGTGGGGGGGCAACTGAATTATTTCCTCAACCTTGAGAGGATCGACCATGATCCCTATCATTGACATTATGAAACCTAACAATCATCCTAACGTTACGCATAAGCTGCACTTGTTTAGATTCAGGCGAATCCAAAAGTAGAAACAACTTTCGAAGATAAGTTAGAGGTGTGTGGGATGATCCGTTCTCTTGCGAGATCGAGATGCCAAATCATCTAAGTAAGCCTTGACTATATGCTTGAAGTCATGAAAAGAAAAAGACATGGCTCACTGAAAGGTTTCTCCAGCATTTTTAAGACCGAAAGGCAACTTACGATATGAAAATGTACCCCAAGGAAAAATGAATGTGGTTTTGTGTTGGTCTTCAGGTTTGATTTGGATTTGATTGTATCCCAAAAAACCGTCCATGGAAGAAAAGGCATCGCAACTAGCACATTCATCAATGATCTGGTCGATGAATGGTGTTGGAAAATTATCTTTGGGACATGCCTTGCTCAAATCACAGAATTCGGTACATACATGAATCGTGCCTTGTTTTTTATTGATGGGCACAGGATTTGACACCCATTAGGTCAAATGGATAGGATAGATAAAACCTGCCTTTAGAAATTTCTCAACCTCAACCTTGATAGCTGCTGCATTCTTAGGATTAACTGGATGAAGCTTCTACTAAACAGGCTTGGCATCAAGATAAGTTGTGATTTCATGTTCGACTATTTTTGGATCGATGCCTGGAATTTACTCATAAGACCAGGAAAAAATGTCGCACAATTCTTTGAAAAGATCTGTGTAGATTTGAATTTCTTCGGGGGAGCAGTCAGCTCCGGCGAAGACATTCTCCACGACACTAGGGTTTTGGGAGATATTGATCGGTAAGGTTTCAGCGATAGTTACCATATTACCCTCAGCATAAACCTCATGCGTAGCTAAGGGATTAATAGGACAAGACTGATCTCCCGTCATAGTCACGGTGAATTCTCCCGCTTGAATTCGGCTTAACTCTGGGAGGAAGTATGATCTATGATGAATATCTTCCCAGGGTTTATCCAGACTAGTCATTGCTTCAATTATTGCTTCATTGGAGGGAAATACTAAGTCTAATTAATTGGTGTGAGCAAGAGAACTCTAAGCCCAGATAGGATCTGGAAGTGGATCTAACTCTTGTGTAGGAGTTGGATTAGTGTTAGCTGAAGTTTGCTGGATTAAAGAGTATGCTACTTCAGCGGCGGACAAGGGCATGGACATACCCGGGTGCCCTGCCTCATCCATTATGGTTGATGGGGAAGGAAGTATCAACGGATCATTGAAATAAGTTGTGCGGAACGACGAAACTTGAAAAATCTCAACCTTA
>JASDQU011442090.1:0-21645 GCA_032191745.1 Picea mariana | reverse complement strand
TGGACCATATCTGTGATCACATCTAAGAATGGAGACGCCAAAAGAGTTTAATTAAAGTGCCAGTCCCACCCGCATTCCTGCTTGAGTGGTTCCTTAAGTCTTTGGTCCCATAGTTATCCAAATACATCGCAATGTTGGGAGTATTCTCCGAAGAAGACGCCATCATGAGAGCTCAACAATTTGATCTCATCTATTCTCAGTCCAGTTTATTATACAACATCTTGCCAGATGCACCACACTCAATACTTAATAAAACTAGATAGAGAGCTAGACAGAGAGCTAGACCACATGCCGCTGAGAAATTGATGAAGCAATTGCAGTACCTGTCTATACAACACATAGTGGCCAACCAAACTACTACTTTGGCTGCTCCCCCTACCAAAATGTTGGAGGTACACACAGTGCAATCGACTAACCCAAAGGCCACCCAGTGGCTTGAAGGAAAGAAAAAACAACGAAAGAAGGGTAAGGGGGATAAAAAACTACTGATAATGCTGGCAGGGACAACACTGAGAAACGAAAGGTGAGGTATCCATGCAATTTGTGCGTGGAAGACCACCTAACCCATCTATGTCCTTGACTTATAGAAGCCCAAAAGTTTGTGACGTAGAAACAGCCTGTTGTGTTGACCAATCCATTTCAACATGGGCAAAATCTAACCCAAGCCTCTGCAAGCACGGAAGGGGGCAGCCAAGAACCCTCTTCATATTCGAACAACCCTACATCTGTGAATGTCTATATGGTGAGGGGTGATGCTTTTATATCGACTAGAGAGCATGACTGTAGTAAACCAAGGACTTCTGAGAAGGGAAAAGAAGTCAAAATCCCATCTCTTTCTTTACAGATTGAGAAGACGTTGGATGAAACAATGACACACATCCCCAAAGGTGCATTCAAAAAAGATTCTCACAACCCAAATGCAAGGGCCACCCAGAACTACTCTATGGTGGAAGATTTATCACAAACCCCTTGTGCTATGTCCACTTTGGAGGTCCTCCAAAGTTTCCCTTCCCAGAGGAAAACCTTGTTAACCTCTTTAGGTTCTACTGAGACTTGTAATCCAGGTACAATCATGCTAGATACAACCAACTTAAAACCTCGTCTGCCTTACCACGTAGCATTTCATATAGTAGTGTGGTTTATCCCACAAAAATTTTTACTCGAAATATCTTTTGCATGGTGGTTGATGAGGGTGCCTCGACATGTGTTATGTCGTTGGCATGTTGGAAGGCTGTTTGCCAGTCTGTTTTGTATCCATCACCTAATCTCCTCACTGTTTTTGACAGTCGTTCATTCCAACCAGATGGTATCATTCCCTCTTTCCCCATGCATTTAGGAGGGAAGACCATGTGTGTCGAGGTAGAGGTAGTCGATGCTCCCCTCGACTATAACCTCTTGTTAGGAAGGAGTTGGACTTATGCCATGCAAGATATGGTCGCTACAGTTCTTTGGGTCTTGTTGTTTCCACACGAGGGCCGGATAGTGACCATTGATCAATTGTCTTTCTCCAGACTTGACCCTTCATTAGGGGCATCCACGATCCTGATGATAGATAATTATCAACTAGCTGTCATCAATGTAGGGGTTGGGTTGTGCCCATCTTTGATGGGAACCTTCAACTACCCACCCCCTCAAGGTGATATCAAGTTTATATCTAATCACCATAAGGTTGATATTTTTCAAGTTTCGTCGTTCCACACGACTTACTTCGACTATCCCTGGATTCTTCCTTCGCCATTGGCCACGATGGATGGGACAGGTCACCCGAGCATGTCCATGCCCTTGTCCACAGCTGAAGTAGCATACTCTTTAGTCCAGCAAGCCTTAGCCAACACTGATCCAACTCCTGCACAAGATTTCAATCCACTTCTAGAGCCTATTTGGGCTCAGGGTTCTCTTGCTCACGCCGATTCATTAGACTTAGTCTTGCCCTCTGATGAAGCAGTAATTGAAGCAATGACTAGTCCAGACAAACCCTGGGATGATCTTCATCATAGATCATAATTTTTCGCAGAGTTAAGTAGAATTGAGGCCAGAGAATTCATCTTGACTATGACTGGAGATAGGTCTTGTCCTATTAATCCCTTAGCTACACATGAGATCTATGCTGAGGGTAATATGGCAACCATTGCTGAAACGATACCTGTCAATAGACAATGTTTTTGTCGGAGCATACTGCTCCCCCAAGGAGATGCCAAGCATCAACCCAAAAAGAGTCGATCATAAGCTAACTTTGTTGTTTTTCAAGCTCGCTTTGAGATCTGAAAGAAACATCCGGCGAGACTGCATTTATGATTTTCGATCTCGTCCAGATTAACTGAAAAAAGTAACCTCTACAAGTCTTCTTTTAAGTCCTTTTCATACCCTCTAAACATGAAAAGATTATCAAGCGATCTTGTGGCCTTTCATGGTCGTTAAATTGAGATTTGAAGTCATGTTTGTCCAGCAGTAGTTTACCCCTTTTTTGGTTCAGACGGTTAACTGCACGAACAAAGGTATACTCTATGGAACTTCAGTTCTCTAGAAGAGTACTGTCAGGTATTATTTTAACCATTTTTCGGGCCTGAGGGACTAAATTTACGAAAAAGGAACCCCCATGCAGTACATAGTTGAGCTCTTTTCAGACTCCCTAAAATTGAAAAGATCGTCGAGTGACCTTATTCTCTCACACTCGTTAAACTAGTCCAGAAGAACATTCCTGACGGAGTCCATAGTTAAGGTTTTTTCTAGACTCCTTAAAAATGAAAAAATGGTCGAGTGATCTTGTCCTTATCACACTTGTTAAAATGATTTTGAATAGACATCTTGTCGGTGCTAGTTTACCCCTTTTTTGAACCAACTAGACTATCTTTGAAAAAGGTACCCAAATGGAGTCTCCTTTTATGTTTTTTCAGACTCTCTAAATATGAAAAACCACTGAGCTTACCTTCTCTGGGATTGTTAAACTTACATCGAAGGACGTTACCATTGTGTGTTTTGTTAACCACGTTTCCATACCTTATACACTAGTGTTGTATCACTTTGCTTCTGTGTCATAACACCCTTGGCCCCCGAAGGATTTTTCCCGAGTATCATTATTCTGAACATCAGTCTTGTCCTTGCACCTTGAACTTGTATGTTTGTAACACTCGTTCCTCCATTGTAATGTAACATGCCTTTATTATTTTTTCCAAAATTATTGAAAAAGACAAAAAAATCAAATNGAGGAAGGGAAAAGTATTTTCTTTATTGGCAGCATAATGAGTCGCCCTTGGATAAAGCACATCGGTCTATTTTTTCTTCAAACTATGGGATGTAATATGACCTTAGGACGGTGTTCTCGCTACATAGAGTTGTGTCCTCCGTTTGGTTATTCTTCCAAACATATGGAGAGTTTGCGTTGCCTCCTGCTTCATAAACTTATCATTAATGCCATGCTTCCTAAGTCTCATCATTTGTCGTGTTGTTGTCCAAGGGAAGTTTCTACCAAGCCTGAGTCGACCCCTTTGCAATTTGTCTCTTGCCCTCATACCCGACCATCTTGAATGTCCAATCAAGTCTTTGATCGAAATCAATGAAGCCTTCAGTCTGATCATCAAGATTCTCTAGTCCATGATCGAGGAGCTGTAGAAGACCTCTGGGTAGTGAAGTCGTACACTCATATTACACTCCTACCTGAGTTTTGAAGATTTTGAAGTTGTTTCTCAAGCTTTGAAACCCTCATCTCCAGCCATCAGGCCTTATCAGCTTCTACGAAGATGGATACTCTACATGTATATATTTTTGATTTCGAGATGTAGCTCTGTTGTGTACTGTTCGCGGCTACACTTTATATAGTTATATGACATGGATCTACAGTGTATTTGATTGGTAGCCATGCGTTTATTCTATCCCGAGCATGGGTATGCCCACCTCGGTGAGACATTTGTTATTTTGCAGACGACGCCTCTTGATTCTTGGTTCTTGGGCTCAGTTGTTCGGCACATCAATAAAGATTGGTAATGTATTTCGGACATTAGATGCTCTTCTGACCACACACATTAGGGGGCATCCATTATAACCCTAATTTTCACCATACATGCTTACCTAGCATCAGGCCACCTCAGATTCCTTCTTTGCCAAAACACTACTGAAAAACTCTTCTAAAAACTCCATTTTTAAAAGTCCACACTAGCTGGCCCACTACAGCCCACGTGGATCTATAGTGTCCAGGCTAGCTGGCCCACTACAACCCATGTGGACCTTCATAAGCACCAAAAAAGGAAAATTGTCGATGGCACACACAACTTTGGGTGAGTTAACTGAATCTTTCGGCCATGCATGGCTGAGGGTTCGCCCAAATACCTAGCTTCTTCTAGCCTATAAAAGAAGGGTTAGGGGTCCTATTTGGAAGAGGAAAAAATAGAGTAAAGAAACTCTACCCAATTGCATATTCCTATTGCCCCAACCCTTTAGCCATCCTTGTGCAAGAAGAGATACAAAGCAAAGAAGTTGGAGGACATTTGAAGAGGATCCCAGGATCAGGATTCGCGGAGCAGTGGCTGGTCTCAACATTGTAAGTTGATTCATTAAAGTTAATAATAAAGAAATGTTTTTCATGTCCCACTATATGAGTTCTTCATAGTTCAGTAAAGATATGTTTGAATATCTAACCCATTAGTCTATAGGTAAAATGCATGTGTAGTTTGTTGCTTGTTTTGTACGCAGTTCAATCTTGAGAGGATAGCTCCCAACAAGTGATCAAGCGTGAAGGGGGATTGACATCGAACATCCAGAACAAGGTATGTTGGTATAACCATGTATTTTCTGAAAAGGAATGGGGTTTAAGTCTGGGGATGAAGGTAGAAGGTAGATTTATTTTGGTCATATCTGCATGCATAACATAACCCTATTTGCTAGTCCGTAAGGGGATTTCCCTCACAACAGAATGTTACAGATCTTTTAGATGCACAATTTTCAATGCATCAATCTGCCAATAGTTACAAGAACTTTATATGGATAAGAATAAAAATTAGTAAAGTCTCTATGTATACATAATTTAAGGAGAGTTACAATAAATACTTAATATGTATACTAACATTAAAAATTAGTAAAGTATATATACACATACAGTTTATTCTTACAAAATTATACTTTTCCTATAGATTTTTCACTCCAAATAAATAATTATATCAAATAAAATATTAATTAAATAAATTTTCCATGTTTCTATAGATTTTTCCATGCATAAATTCAACAGATGTTATAATTCAGGGCCCTATCTAATACATCAAGTTTTCTGGTGGGGGTACTATTGCAATACTTACACGGGTTGAATCAGTTTCCATTGTAATATTTACCAACAACTATTAATGAACAATTAATCATGCAATCAGGAATACATAGATATTTAATGTGGAAATACCAAATTGGAAGAAACCACAAAAGCTTATATATATATATATATATATATATATATATAATTTTTAAGCAATAACTTACATTAGCCACCAATCTGTAGATTTTAACCTTGTACAATATTTACTGTGAACATATTTTTAGTAGAAGAACATGAAATACAATTTACACAAAGATTTTTCCCTTGCAAATCCAAATTGGGAAAACCAACATATTATATATTCATTCATGGTGATACATTGTTTACAATACAATATGCATATAGGAGCCATCAACATCCAAAACCCTAATCCAATGAATTGGATTAGTCAACAACCCTAATTCCTTAACCAGAAATAGAAAACCATCGACAAAAAACTATGTGTCGAAAAACCACTGAACAATGGACATGAAAATTGAGGCAACACGAAAAATGAGGAAAAAATGTGACATGTTTCCCGAGGAAAAAAAAAATATCGAGGGAATTGAACCCCCCTCAAACCCCCCTGTGGATCAGACACAACACAGACACTAATAATCGTGCAAATAATATAACACATACCCAACATTCTCCCACTTGTTGTTTTCTTTTCATACAAGGGGTTCCAGGGTTACATAGTCAACAATCTAGGGTAGAAATTCCCCATGGATTCTCTACACCAAGATAACTTCTCAGTGCTCACATCTTTTGTTAATGAATCTACAACATTCTTCAAAGTGTCCAACTTCATTAAAAACACTTTCTTTTCTTCAACCATGTCTCTCACAAAGTGATATTGAATATCAATATGTTTTGTCTTTGAATGATAACCTGAGTTCTTCACTAGAAAAATTTCACTTTGACTGTCAAAATCTATCCTTACAACTTGTTGTACCAAACCAATACCTGAACGCAATATCTGTAACCATATGTCTTCCTTACTTGCATGAGTGGTTGTCATGTATTCAACTTTTGTAGTTGAAAGTGCCACTACAACCCGTCTTTTTCTCATCCAACTTATTGCTCCTCCAAATAGGTTAAACACATACCCACTTGTAGATCTCCTACGATCCATATCTCCAGCCTAGTATGCATCCACAAATCCATGTATATCCAACACTCTATCCAATCCCAGTCTTCCTTGGTAGCACAATCCATAACTAGCAGTGCCACTCAAATACCTGAAAACCCTTTTTACTGTTGTCCAATGATCCTTCATTGGTTTTGACATATACCTTCTCAAAACTCCCACTGCATGTGCAATCTCCAGTCTAGTAAAAACCATTGCATACATAAAATTTCCAACTGCGCTCACATATGGAACATGAGACATGTCCTCCTCCTCTTCCACTGTCTTGGGACATTGATCTGTAGATAAATTTACACCAACAGGAATAGGAACCTTGACTTGTTTACATACTTTCATATTAAACCTTTGCAATATTGTCTCGACATATTTTCTTTGATTTAACCATAGTTTCCTCTTTTTTTGATCTCTTTTAATTTCCATTGCCAAAATGAAATTTGAAGCATCGAAATCCTTAATGTAGAATTTAGAGGCCAACTAAGTTTTAACATCCTAGATAATCTCCTTGTTGTTTCCAATCAGCAGCATGCCATCCACATACAAGACCAAATAAATAAAATGATCACCAAATAATTTAAAATACACACAATGATCCTCTTTTCTTCTTGTGAAACCAATTCCCAACATATAAGTATCAATTTTTTGATACCGCATCCTTGGTGATTGTTTTAAATCATACAGGGACTTTTTCATCTTGCATACCAACTCCTTCTTTCCCTTCACAACAAATCCTTCTAGTTGCTTCATATAGATTTCTTCTTCTATATCCCCATGTAGGAATGTTTTCTTCACATCCATTTGTTCTACAGCAAAATCAAATGCAACAAAAACATATAACATAAATATTATAGAGGTTAACTTGGAAACATGAGAAAAAATCTCACCAAAATCAATTCCCTCAACCTGTGAATAATCCTTTGCTACTAACTGAGCTTTGTATTTCTCCACGTTTACTTATGCATTTAGCTTCCTTCTAAATATCCATTTGCTACCAATGGGATTTCTTCCAGTCAAAAACTCCACTAGATCCCAAGCCTCATTCTTATCCAAGGCTACCATTTCTTCGTCCATTGCCTTTTTCCATAGATTTTCATCCTATGAATCCACTGCCGCCTTGACAGATCTAGGATCATCACCAGTAATAGACAAAGAAAAAATTGAATGGAAATCATATGGAGTATACCTTTTTGGTAGACTTCTATCTCGAACCGATCTCCTCAATACTGGAGTATGAGGATCTTCTTCTTCTGATTCCTATTCTTTTGTAGAGTCTGATTCATCATCCTTTAAATCAAACTCTATTTTTTCTGGTTGTTCCTTACATGGTAGGACTTCTTGTTTAACAACATCCTTCATTTCTCTAAATACCACATCTCGACTATACACTACCTTCTTAGTTTCTGGGTTCCGAATCTTATAACCTTTGAGAGAATATTTATATCCAATAAAGATACACTTTTCATCCTTCTTATCTACTTTACTCTTGTTTTCCTTTGGAACATGAACATATGCATCACAACCAAATACCTTGATATTTGTGAGAGAAAGTTTATTACGAGTCCATACCTCTTGTGGAGTCTTGTCATCCAATAATGATGAGGGTGATCTTTTGACCAGGTAACATGTAGTACTCACTTCCTCTACCCATAATTCTTTCCCTAACATGACACCACTGAGCATGCACCTTTCTTTTTCCATCATTGTCTTGTTCATCCTTTCTGCAACTCCATTCTATTTAGGTGTATATGGAGTATTATTATACCTTGCTATATCGAACTTCTTCTAGAATTCTTCAAATTCATTCCCACATAACTCTCTTCCATTTTCTTTCCTCAACACCTTAATTATTTTCTTTGTTAGATTCTCAACAAGAGCCTTAAACTCTTTAAAACTGTCAAAGACTTCATATTTCTTCCAGAGGAAATATATCCAAGTATTCCTTGAGAATTCATCTATAAATGAGGCATAGTACACATATTTTCCCAATGATGGGACCGACACAGGTCCAAAAACATCATTGTGAACTAGCTATAAAATTCCTACTACCCTCGTTGCGCTAGATGGGAATCTTACCCAATTCTGCTTCCCATATACACAATGTTCACATAAATCAAAATTCAGAGAGAAGTTAGACATACCTTCAAACATACCTTTACCTTGTAGTAGTCGAAGATACCAATCTGCACGGGACACCAATATCCTTCCTTGTTCCTCCCTACCACCCTTAAGAACTTTGGAATTTGTAGTTTTCTTTTAGAAGAATTTTCTAGCATGTCTCATCATCCAATTCATTGTACCTCAGATAATTTTTATCTCTTTAGACCTCACACTCATTATTCCCCAGTTTCACTTTCATACTTTAGTATTCCATTTAATTGGAGGGCTAGATTCTTCAAGGGAGACTAGGCCATCAACCCATCGGGGCTTAAACTATGTACTGCTCCATTTCACGATATCCAATATCTGACATGCATGATAACCATTGATTTGATGCCTTGGTTAATCTCATTTGTATTACCAAACTTTCATATCTCCATCTCATTCACAGATACCTTGATTAATTCATCTTTAACTCTATCATGCACCCTTTAACAATTTGTTCGACACAATGGGTTGATGGACTTGGCTCAATACCTCCAAGAATTTTCACTGAGTTCCCTTCTTCTAGACACTTCTCGATTCACTTGGATATGATTATGATCCATGAAAATCATCACCTATTGGATTAGGATTGGAATAAATGTCAACCCTTCATTTGATTTCTATCAACCAAATCACATAACTCGTTAACCAATAATCTCTATACTTATTTTCTAAATAAGTAAGTCTACAGTTCATATCTATTGCACATAGGAAGCTTGGGCAATGGTTAACAATTATTTAACACCCACAATTTCATCACATGATCTAAATAGAGATAAATATGTTGGCTTGTGGTAATTTTGGACAAGTCTTTGCATTGAAATTATAAATTGCTGCTAACCCCCTGCAAATAACAATTTTCACACTTTAAATGTCAATACATTAAAATCACTATAAACACTATTTATTTCATTGTTATAATAATAATAAAAAAAATTAAATTGTGATAATACGATTGAACTATAATTTTATATTTACCATTAACATATCTAATTACATCTATGTATTTACCATTAAACTTCTCTATCACTGAAAATCCTGAATGCTCTTTATAAAAATAAATACAATTTCAACAAATCACTCATTATTTTTACTTAAACATATTAAAAGCCAGTAGTTAACTATAGTAATTGATGCGTTGAGATACATGAATACCACAAAACTCAACGACACTTGAATTCTGACATGAGTTCCCTATATAAATAAATAAGCCAACTCATGTCCTCCCTTTAAATACATGTGCTCAAATTGTCGGGGGTCAACTTTGTCAACCTGCAATCAGTTTATCTATCTACAATATATCATATTTGTTGATATCATGCATGTAGATCTTCATCATGGCTTGGTAGGAGTTGGATTGAATCTATGTTAGATATGGACCATCGATATACATTCATTGGGACCACCTAGGTACCGAAATAGTCAATGAGAATTTAATGAATAATAGGCATAGAATCTGGATCTTAGAGAGATATCATCCATTGATTTAATCTCACTAAAACATACACTACACTCAAGAAGCACAGGATCTGTGAGGTGTCATCCCTGATTTAATATTTACCATATATGTGATTCCATTCATATAACAAATAAGAGATACATTAGTCATATGATCACCCCTAGATACATCACATTCATCAGATCTATTACCCTTTTCACCTAGTCACCAAGCTATCAAACCCTTTTGACTTCACCTCTTTGTCCATAAATCATTTCACAAAATCTGGTATGACGTACGCCATGTGTCCAATTTTCATTAAGGATATGTTATGTAATAAGTCATGATGAAGATCTTGTGCATTGATTTGGCACTGAATTGGAAGAACAAATTCTTTAAGTACCACTAGGCCATCGACCCACGGGGACTTCAATTATGTATTGGTTCTCCATTTCCCGACATCCGATATGTGGCATGCATGATAGTCATTGATCTAACACCTTGATTAATCTCTACCATCAATCTATCTTAAGGGGCTTGTTGCTACCTCACATATCTATGTGTGTGAATATTATGTTCAAAATGAGTACAATTGCAGGGGCCCAACTCCCATTTATAATCCCAATGCATAGGGTTTACCACAATTACCACAATCCAATATGTGTTTCTCTCTTTAGAACATGTGATGAAATTGTTGGGATTAGCTCATTGATAACCTTTTCCCTAGTTTCCCCTACGCAATAGATCTTAACCAACGAGAGTTATACATCACAATCATCAAATCAAACATTCTTGTGTTCAGCCGATCACGGGGATATCAGATCTCTGCACCTTCAAATCTTTGTCCATATGTCATTTTTCCCAATCCAATATACCGTATTGCATGAGTCCCATTGTATTTAAGGCTCGCGAATGTTATAATCCCCAATGAAGCTATCATCCATTGTTCTGGAAGTGAATTGGAGGGTCAGATTCTTCAAGGACCATTGGGCCATTGGCCCATCGGTGCTTCAACTATGCAGTTCTCCTCCATTTAGCAATATCAGATATCCAACATGCATGAAAATCATTGATATGATTCCTTGGTTAATCTCATTTGTACTATCATGTTTTCATATCTCCATCTCATTCACACTTAACTTGATTAATACATCTTTAACTCTATCCTACATCCTTTGAAAAAAATTCCACACAATGGGTTCATGTACTTGGCTCGATACCACCAAAAATTCGGACCGAGTTCCCTTTCACTCGACACTTCTTAATTCACTTGGATCTGAGTATGAGACATGACACTCAACACCCATTGGATTAGGCTTCGAATAAATTTCAAACCTTCATTTGATTTCTATCCACCAAAGTATGCAGGTTGTTAACTAGCATTCTCTATACTTATTTTCTAGATAAATAAATATACAGTTCATATCTATTGTGCACAGGAAACTTGGGAAATTCTTCTCAACCATATACCCCCCGCAATTTCATCACATGATCTAAATAGAGAGAAACCTGTTGGCTCATGGTAATTGTGGACAACCCTTTGAATTGAAATTCTAAATCGGTGCTAGCCCCCCGCAAATAAAAATTTTGACACTTTAAATGTCAATACATTAAAATAACTTTAAACAATATTTATTTCATTGTTACAATGATAAAAAATAAAATTAAATTGCGATAATAAGATATAATTATAATTTAATATTTCCCATTAACATCTCTAGTTACAACTACATATTCACCATTGTACATATCTATCATTGAAAATCTTGAAATCTCATAATAAAAATAAATAAAGTTCCATCAAAAATCACCCATTACTTAAACATATCAAAAGACAATAGTTAACTATATGGTTGGATTACTGAGAGGGGGGGATGGGAATTAGTAATAGAGAAATTTGATCCTTTTTAAACATATAATGCAAGTGTTATATCAATGTAGCATTATCATCCAATAATTTCATAGTAAATAAACAATGAACAAATGAACAATCATACACATACACATTACACCATTTTTTTTACGTGGAAACCCAAAGTGGGAGAAAACCATGTAATTATTTTTCTTATATGTCTTTAAGAATCACATTCATTGGAAGCACCAACTTCCTTTGTTTTCCATCTGCAACTGGAAGGAGGCTCCAACCCCCTAGTTTCTTAGGCTACAACCTGAGGGAAGCTCCAACTCCCCAATTCTCTAGCTACAAATAGAAGGAGGATACAACCCCCTATGTTCTTCATCTACAACCGGAAGGTGGCTACAACCACCTTTCCTTGCCTCATCCAACCTCCCCGACGTAGAAGTAGAATGATGGAACAATTGTCACACTATCACTATGAGATATACTATTGTAAAAATGTACCAATCAACCTGTAATAAACTTGTAACAACCTATACCAATAACCTATGCCAAGATGTACCATACATCAACTTATACCCAACCTGTACCATAAAAAAATGCATCAACCATGCATCAAACCTATACAAATAACGTGTCACAATAACCTGTCCAATCAACGTGTAATCAACCTGTAATCAACCTATACCATAAACAAGTGCATCAACCATGCACCAACCTGTACCTCAACCTATACCATAAACAAGTGCATCAACCATGCATAAAATATGTACCAATAATGAATCAAATACACATAAAATTTGACTCATCAAGATGTACGAACATCATGTACCAACTCATCAACTACTTGTCTCAACCATGTACCCAACATGTACCTCAACCAAAAGCCCTCATCAATTTCATCATCCAAATCAGATTTGTAACTTTGTAATAGACTTGGTGTATACGATCACATACCTTCAAACCTTTATTAACTTTAACAACAAGAGACTAGCATTTTCATCAAACTTTATTTTAGTCTCATGTGACTAATTTTGGATTAGTCAACAACCCTAACTTGTAATAATCATAACTATGTACCTGTAATGAATAAAGATTTGAAAATAGTACACAATTTTCTTTAGGTTATTTTATGCAATTCCTCTAGGTTTCACTACTTGGATCCTCTCAGAAAAGGAGTTTAGAAAAAAATGGCATAGTTTATTGAATTCTCTCTTATTCTAGAGATTGAACTTGTAGATTGTGTCACACACATAATATTTGTTGTATGGATCTGAAAATTGTACAAATAATACTACATATTGTAATATAAGCAATACATTTGATCTTACTAAATTTGGATTGGTTCTGAAGAAGTTATGTCGTTTTTACTCGAAACACCTTTTTTATACTAATTCCACGACTAGCCACAAACCCTATTTTCCACGGAGTGTAACTCCAAAAATAGAATTACCCACAAGATGAAATTGTTATCACAATGTCTTGAATATATTTCCTCAATGTCCTCCCAATTTCACTGTCTGAATCATTCTATAAAAAAAGTTATTGCGAAAATGGTGAGATGACCTGTAAACAACATACCTTAGAATGCATCATCAAAAGAATTTATCCTCCCTTGAATTTCGGCCTTAGTTACTTCATCTTCCCTATGAAATTTGGCTTAGATATCCTTCGATTACCTCAGTCACTTGTATATATTCAATATGCTCAAGTGTGATTAAAAATGAGAGACCCTTGCCTCTTATTTATACTTTCATGTAGCTTCCTCAAGGGGTTACCTTCTAGCCATCTTAACCCACTTTCCTTATTTTATGGCTAACCCACTTCTAACCACTTAGTAATTTCTCCATTAAATTTATTATCTAAATAATTTCTTTTGTATCCACTTTGACTTATAGTACACTCATCACTTCACTTTATTATTTAAATTACCTACTAACCATGTTAACCCAGTTTCCTTATTTTAGGGCTAGCCCACTTCTAACCACTTGGCCACAGAGTAATTTCTCCATTAACTTTATTATTTAAATAATTTGTTCTTTGCAACCACTTTGACTACTTTGACCTTTTGGGGATTCTATATGACTCATGAGGATTCTCCAACTTCACATGGACATAACTCTCCAACCTTGAGGATTTATGTGACATTGCGCATACCACTGGAAATGGTATGCCATGTGCTATCCATATAGAATAGTCTTTCCTACAAATATATCAAAACTCATACCATTATCCATAAGAAAAACTTGGTTCCATTACCCAAACCTTTGTGCTACCAGAATTTTCTATCGGGCTTTCTTCAAGGGTTGACATCAATTAAAACCAACCCAAGTAATTAACAATATCCCCCTTTGGCATTCATGGAAACACTCTGATGCAATAATAAATTCATATCACTCATGCTCCTCGTGTGACCATCGCTCCCCCTAGAACCCTTCCTCTATGCTATTTCTCCATGCATTTACCTTTGCATCTGATAAATCTCTCCCACTTTGTCATCAATGGAAAAGGTATCTTTCCATCCGGGGCTACTCCCCCTGACTGAATTCTTCCTGAAAATGATCTCCCAACCTGAACTATCCTCTTTATGGTGCTTCCTCATGTAAATATAAGACATATAAGATAAGAATTCAATAACATTCATTTTGGAGTAGAAATTACTCCAAGTCTTTGGCAAAGATACTCAAAGGATTCCCTTGGAAACGGTTTTGTAAAGATGTCTGCCACTTTTTCTTTTGTGACCACATACTCAACTCTGATGTTCTTCTCTACAACATGTTCCTATAGAAAGTGAAACTTTATTGGAATGTGCTTCTTCTTGGAGTGCATCACCCAGTTCTTTGAGATACTGACGACGGTTGTATAATCACAATAGATTAGAATGGGCTCATAATCCTCAACCTGTATATCTATCAAAGTTTGTTTCATCCATAGAACCTGAGTACAACATTTTTCTACTGCAATATACTCTACTTCAGCTATAGATAAAGATTCTGATGATTGTTTCTTTCTTAGCCAAGATACTAAACACTCACCCATGTAGAACATTTCTCCATTGGTGCTCCATTGGTCATCAATGCAACCGTCCCAATCTGCATCTATGTAGGAAATAAGTGATAGATCCTTTCCTTTTGGATACCATAATCTAAAATCTTATGTTTCTTTGAGATATCTGAAAATCCTCTTTACTGCTAAGACATGTGATTCCTTTGGTGATGCTTGAAATCGTGCCACCTGTCCAACTGCCTACATTACATATGGTCTAGTTGTTGTCACATATAGTAAGCTACCAATCATTGACCTGTATTTCCTCTGGTTTGTAGACTTTGAATCATCATCTTTTCTCAACTTGCAACTGGTTTGCATAGGAGTGTTAACTGGTTTGCGATATTCCATTCCGAACATCTTTAGCATTTCTCTGATATACTTAGTTTGAAAAATAAAAATTTCTCAGTTTATTTGACGTATCTGAAGACCTAGAAAGAAGGATAGTTCTCTTAGTAATGAAATTTCAAATTAATTATGCATATCCTTTGCAAATTTTTGTCCTAACTTGTCATTAGTACTTCCAAAAATAATATCATCAACATAAACTTCAATTAATAAAATACCATCATGAGTTACCTTGATGTAGAGGTTGTTGTCTGCACTTCCTTTTCTAAACCACTCTCTGAGCCAATATATGAATCAATGCTCTCATCCACTATCATATATATGTCCAAACCTACTAAGTGTTCTTATGAATCCATATTTGTCCATACTATCTAGGAATCTACTGCACAATTGTCCATAATGCTGACCCATTTATCACTATAATATCATGAGTAATTCACTACTACAACTGATTAATTTATCAAACTGTACTTCTATTAACTGACTACTTTGGATATGTCTACTCAAACTCTATAAGTTGCTCGAAGGATGGTTCCTTGGTCTGTCACAGCTATCGCATAGAATTCCCCTATCTATGATTCATATTACCTGGGAGTCTCTAAGCCAGATGGCTCAAAACAATTCATGCTCTAATGTGTATTCATCATCATATTCATTGGTAGATTCATCATCTCTATGAGCTTTGAATTCTTTTTTTTCTGTTTGTGGATTCATCTTTCACTATAATTCCTGAAAGTACAATCTCTTGAACCTATTCCTTATTTACCTGTCCTTCTTTTCTTTCAGTTATTTTCAAAACCTTTTTGCATCTGATGTCTTTTTTTGTAGAATTTTCTTCATATCGTTTCATTGCCAATATTGTTATCTCTGGGACCTGGTATTTCTTCACTCGTTTTTTTGTGTTTTCTTATCCATACTTTCTTATATCTGATATCAATGTTCTCTTTCATGGAAGTATTGACCATGCTTCTACAATCACTAGCTATGTGTCCATAGTTATGACATTTGTAACATTCAATGTTACATGGGGTCACATACACACTTCTTGCTTGAACATTTTTTTTATAATCCCTGCAATCTGCAACCTTATGTCCAAAATTAGTACAATAAAAACAACAACCATAAAAGAAATTTGCATACTTGGGAGTGAATGATATTCTTTGTGGTCTAGTCCTTATGAATTTATGCCTTGACTGATCATTATCATGATTGAAGCTTCTTTGTGGCTTGAACATGGATGGTCTTCTTGAAGATGTATCTTCAATAGTTTTCTTATATTCTGGTTGACCATGATTCCTTCCTTTGACTACTTCTACATAACTCGTTTTATTTTCTTCATTCTTCTTTTCTAGAAACCTAGAGTGCTTATGTTCATTCTCTTAACTGATGTGGATGTTTATGTCTCTTCAACGTTCTTGTTGAGATTGACGATTTTACTTCTCAATGTGACATCTTCTTCTTCAAGCTTCTCAACCTCTTATTTTTTCTTCATTATTTGACAGTTCATGACTTCCTCTGTTCTTTTCACTTCTTCAAGATGAATTTTTAATGTGATTATTTCTTCTGCAGGTCCTTTCTCTTCTTGACCAAACTCTGCCTCAAGTTGGTTTAGATCGTTAATTATTTCTTTAAGATGATTTGTCAATATCTTCTCTCCCATTTCTGCTTCTAACTTATGTGCTTCTATGTTGGCTTCCAAATACTAGTTTTGATATTCAATATTTTCTTTGATCATTCTAGCTTCTTCTAGCTAAGCTCTTAAGTTCTCGATGACCTATTGGGATTCTTCAAAAATGTGAACACTTTCTTTTTGTTTAATCAATTCCTTCTTTAGTGACTTGTTTTCTTCTCTTAGTTCATCTAAATCACTAATCAATTATGCTTCATAATTGTATTCCTTTTCAATTAGTTTTTTTGTCTCATTTCTTTCATGGCATTCTATTTCAACATGTCCGTGTTTTTCACAATTAAAGAAAAACAACATACCTCTGGTGATTATGTACTCTTCATATTCTGAATCTATTTGACATGGTGAACATATTTCTTCTTGATATGTACCTGCATCTTCTTTGGCATTCTATGAATCTTTGATGGGTGAAAAATATATATCATGTAGCTTATCCCAAATTTCTTTAGTTGATGAACATTTACCAACCTTTTCTCTTACTGAATTAGGTAATCCTTTCGAGATCAAATCCATTGCTATTTTTTTATTCTTCTTCAATTCCTTCTTGTTTGCAGTCTTTGCCCTTTTTGAACTATTGTATCATGTAACGACTGAGAGACAAATATAATACCCCTGTGCCTGTAAAAACACTTTTGTCCTTCCACTCCACATCTCATACTTTAAACCATTCTGACCTTTGAACAATGGTACATCATTCTCAGAATAATCCTTGATCTTCTTCCAATGGTTAAATTGTTTCTTAAAGGAACCTTGTTCTGATACCAATTGTTGGATTATTGAGAGGGGGAGTGACTCAGTAATAGAGCAATTTAATCCTTTTTAACCATATAATGAAAGTGTTATATCAATGTAGCATTATCATCCAATAATTTCATAGTAAATAAACAATGAACAAATGAGCAAGCATACACATACACAGTACACCAATGATTTTACATGGAAACCCAAAGTGGGAGAAAACCACAAAATTCTTTTTCTTATATGTATTTAAGAATTACATTCATTGGAAGCACCAACTTCCTTTTTTTCCAGCTGCAACTGGAAGGAGGCTCCACCCCCCTATTTTCTCAGGCTACAACATGAGGGAAGATCCAACTCCCAAATTCTATGGCTATAACCAGAAGGAGGCTACAAACCCCTATGTTCTTTGGCTACAACTGGAAGGTGTCTAGAACCACCTATCCTTGCCCCATCCAACTACCCTGACGTAGAGGTAGAATGATGGAACCACTATCTCACCATCACTGTGAGGTCTATTGTTGTAAACCTGTACCAATCAACCTGTAATCAATCTGTAACAACCTATACCAATAACCTGTTCCAACATGTACCATACATCAACCTGTACCTCAACATGTACCATAAACAAATGCATCAACCATGCATCAAACATGTACAAATAACCCATCAAAATAACCTATCCAAACAACATGTAATCAACATGTACCATAAACAAGTGCATACACCATGCACCAACTTGTACTATCAATGAGTGCATCAACCATGCACCAAATATGTACCAATCATGCCTCAAATACACATAAACTATGACTCATCAATATGTACCAACATCATCAACTATACACCTCATGTATGTGCCAACTCATCAACTACTTGTCTCAACCATGTACCCAACATGTACCTCAACCAAAAGACCTCATCAATTTCATCATTCAAATCTGATTTGTAAATTTGTAATAGACCTGGTATATGATCACATACCTGCAAACCTTCCTTAAATTTAAGAACAAAAGACTAGCATTTTCATCAAACTTTACTTTAGTCTCACGTGACTAATTTTGGATTAGTCAACAACCCTAACTTGCAATAATAATAACTATGTACTTGTAATGAATAAAAAACTGAAAATACTACATGATGTTCTTCATTGTATTTAATTTAATTCATCTATGTTTCACTGCTTGGAGCCTCTCAGAAAAGGAGTTATAGAAAAAATGGCATACCTTATTGAATTCTTGTTTATTCTAGAGAGTGAACATGTAGAGCCTGTTCCACACGAAATAGTTGTTGTATGGATATGAAAATTTTACATAGAATACTACATACTGTACTCTAACCAATACATTTGGTCTACTTAATTTGGATACGTTGTGAATAATTTATGACGTTTTAACTTGAAACACATGTTTTAGACTAGTTTCAGGACTAGCCACAAACCCTATTTTCCATGGAGTGTAACTCCAAAAAACAAAAGACCCACAAGATGAAATATTTATCATAGCTACTTGGATATGTTTCCTCAACGACCTCATAATTTCATGGTCTGAGTTATTCTATAAAAAAAGTTATTGTGAAAATGGTGAGATGACCTGTAAATAACATACCTTAGAATGCATCATCAAAAGAATTTATTCTCCCTTGAATTTTGGCCTTCTTTACTTCATCTTCCCTTTGAAATTCAACTTAGATATTATTTGGTTACCTCAGTCACTTGTATATATTCAATATTCTCAAGTGTGATTAAAAATGAGAGACCCTTGCCTCTTATTTATACTTTCATGTAGCTTCCTCAAGAGGATACCTTTTAACCATCTTAACCCACTTTTCTGATTTTAGGGATAACCCACTTCTAACCACTTGTCCACTTGGTAATTTCTCCATTAAATTTATTATTTAAATAATTTATTTTGTATCCACTTTGACTTATAGTACACTCATCACTTCACTTTATTATTTAAATTACCTTCTAACCATCTTAACCGACTTTCCTTATTTTAGGGCTAACCCACTTCTAACCACTTGTCCACGTAGTAATTTCTCCATTAAATTTATTATTTAAATAATTTCTTTTGTATCCACTTTGACTTATAATACACTCATCACTTCACTTTATTATTTAAATAATTTCTTCTTTGCAACCACTTTGATTACTTTGACCTTTTGGGGCTTCTAGATGACCGATGAGGGTTCTCCAACTTCACATGCCCATAACTCTCTAACTGTGAGGAGCTATGTGACGTTCCACATACCACTAGAAATTGCATGACATTTAATATCCATCTAAAATTATCTTTCCTACAAATATATCAAAACTCATACCATTATCTATAAAACAAACTTGGGTACATTACCCAAACCTTCGTGCTACCGTAATTTTCTACCAGATTTTCTTAAAGGGTTGATATCAATGACAACCAACCCAATTAATAAACATATATTAATTAATCCACTAAGATACATGGATACCGTAAAACTCAGCAACACTTGAACCCTGACATGAGTATAATAAATAAATAAACAAGTTGACTCGTGTCCTCCCTTTAAACCCATGTGCTCATATTGATGGGTGTCTCCTTTGTCAACCTGAAAATAGTTTATCAATGTGAAATAGATCACAATCATTGATATCATTATTTTCATGAATGATCAACTCTTATGGTAGAGTATCGAGATGTTGGTACCATCGACTCCCGACAACTCACTTAAACTTACTCTATACTCTCCAATGTCCGATCCAATATCCTAGAGATATAGAAGTTTGGTTATTGGGCACCGAGTACCAATTTAACTCACTATAACTATGCTCCATAGATGTGGGGCACTGAACCATTGGGATACTAGGGCACTAAGTAACTTTATAAAATTTAAAAAAATCTAAGTACCTTTATTTCATTTCACATTAAAAATCTATTCCATTACAATATAATAATAATAATAATAATAATAATAATGATAATAATAATAATAATAATAACAACAATTGATGTAATACCATTGTAATACTAATTCTTCCAACTAGGTAATTGCACACCTTCACGTTGATATTTTATCTGTTAACATGTAAATTTCATTTAAGGATTTTTAAAATTATAATTTCCATATGTTAAACCTAATAATTAACCTTTTCTATGTATACAAAATTGCTTACCTGTAAGTATCCTTTACAAGGTTTTAATTATTTTTTTATTGTTTATTATTCATTTACCATTTATATAAATTTTAACAATTAATTTGGTAATCCTAGGATACCATTATATATTAGACTAAGTGCCACACACACACACACATATATATATGGGGGACCTATCATTGGTTGCTACTTTACCAACATGTGGTAGTGATTCTATGTCACGAATCACCCCTTTAAACTGACAAATCAACATAACATGTGGCACAACCAGGTATTCACATGTGGACACCTAAAATGCATTGACATGGTTGTTGATACTGAGAGGGGGGTGAATTAGTATCAAGTACAATTTAAAAACCTTTTTCGACTTATATTTAAACCATTCAATTATATCCAATGATCAATGAACAATAGTATAAGAGTTACACCAATACACCACAATACATCATGCACAATATATAAGAAATAATCAATAGTTTTTGTTCAAGGGAAGTAATGACTTCCAAAGGTAGCTACAAATTTCAAATGTAGAGGGAGGGATAATCCTCCAAGAGGAATATACAATCCTCCAATATCAATAGAGATTTGAACTCTCCATCCTTTCCCCTTCCTTCCATCGAAAAATATATGAGAGATAATAAAGCTTTACATTAAATCATCACCATCAACCAATCATCACATAGAACCTGATAATGCTTCCTGAGATTTCTTCAATTTCTGCAATTCTTCAATTCTTGGAGTACTCTGATCCTGTAGATAATATTACTCAATGTATTCTCTGAAACTCCTCCAATTTTCACTCCTTGAATCCTCCCCAAAAAGAGGTTATAGAAA
>JASDQU011442089.1:2693-23484 GCA_032191745.1 Picea mariana | reverse complement strand
CATACAAATTGGAGCTGCCTGCGTCTTCACGAGTACACCCAGTTTTCCATGTTTCATGCTTAAAGAAGGTTATAGGCGACACGATCCTAGTTCAAACTATATTTCTAGAACTTGACGAGGAAGGAAAAATCATATTGGATCCTGAAGCCATCACTGACATAAGAGTTCACCAGCTGAGGAATAGATCCATTTCAAAGTATCTCATTAAATGGAGGAAACTACCGGCTGAAGATTCCACTTGGGAAGATGAGTCTTTTATACAGAAACATCCAGAGTTACTCAAGCATTTTTGAAAACACTTGTCTCAAGGGGAGGGGCATGTTAAGCCCTAATATTGGCTCATTACCCCTTAATTGGGGCATATTACATTAATAATGTTATTTTATTTATGTCGGTTTTATTCCATTAGTTGTAATTATACCTCCTAGTCTCCTATATATACCAAGGAGACATTTTCATTTGGAATCATCTTGGAATTGTACATTTATGTGGGCATAAGGAGGTTTCCCCCTCGAAGAGGCTTATTATCTAAATTTCTCTTTTTTTCAAGGCGTTGAGTACTTATTCTGAGGTTTTTCTATGCTATATTGATATTTGGTTCTTAACATCTTTATGTTCTCTAAATCTAGGCAAGTAATAACCCCATTCATCTATAGTAGAAACAACATTTGTAAAACCATGAAAAACAAAGAAATTAAGAGAAACAAACCTCCGAACCAAGATGGATTCCATCTGAAAATAATACTTCTTGAAACTATGGAGTCACCACTGGATTTTTTAACGATGGAGTCGCCAGGTGAATGACCTGCAGTCTGAATGTGTATGGTATTTTTGCACCATCAAAGATCAAATATGATCGTTTTCGTTCTCCCAAGGAAAGATATTTTGTTACTCCATTCCCTGGAAATGGCTCCAGAAGATGTTGGTCCTAAAGTCTGCACCTGATTGCTAAAGGGCAGAGCTAGGCCACCTCAAGTTTATAATGGTTTGTTTTTTATTTTGTTGGTCAGTTAGAGGGTTGATTTTACCAAGACAAGAGCATGGTGGGGTTGGAAAAATGATATGGATGCGGGTCCTCCTTTCCTTGTGGCACACAAATGATAGACAAGTGAAATAATAGAGGTAACAACAAAGGGAAACAAAAAACCACTCAATGAATAATATGTTGCAAGAAGTTTAATACTTAAAATATCATTTCAAGACATTAAACATGTATCAAAAACACAATTTCTCTCACATGTTGCAATAAAAACAAATCTTCACCAAAGCATTGGTTGTTTCACAGGTTTCATATTAGTAAAGACAAGTTATACAATACTTGAAGGAAATGAAATGTACTTCGCACAAATCAAAAGATCCATTCAAAATAAGATAAAAACACATGTAGATTTGGATAAAAACATTGTCATCAAGAGTATATTCACCAGGTCGAAATATTTAATCCATGCATAGAACAGTTTCAACCAACCTGATGTATTGATCTTCTTTTCCCAAAAATCGGACCCTCAAAACATACAAAAATTGCATATTTATCAAAGTTGCAGAGGCTCTCATCCATCTAGAACTGAGGCTTAACTCTACACCATTAGTTGTGAAACAACTTATTAACTTAGCTAAAACAATGATGGAGTATATTGAGGTATAATTCAAGCTTGAATTAATAAAAAAAGAGTGGTTCTTATAACACATAAAAGACCACTTATGATGCCTTAATCTAAAAGAGTCTTGAACTTAACTAACTAAAATTGTTGCTAATCATAAACCAAACTGATGCATATGCTAAATCAAACTGAGTATTTGAAAGAACTAAATAGGACTGATAGAACTGGATTCTGAGTTGAGTACATGTGCTCTATTGGAGGTCATTGGGAGATAATTGGATGTGTTGGCAGCTTCTTCAAATAATATCCTTTAGAAAGAAGCAAGTCTTATGTAGTCTTTGATATTTATTTTGAAACCTGGAGTATAGTTTCTCCAATTCTTGGTTGTGGTGTTGCAAAGTCCGGATCTGAAGCTTCAGTTCTATACCTCTTGATTATCATCAAGATTCTTTGTCGACCGTAACCGAACTTTCCTTCTTATCTTTTGCTGTGATGGAATGGTTGTGTTCTGCTAGTGTTTTGCTTCTCCTCTTCCTCACGCCATACCCATGAACTGTCTCATGTTCCTTTGAATTCGAGTTGTTTCCAAATAAGCATTATGTTGTCTTAGACTGGCTCAACGTTCCCTTCATTTGGCGTTGTTTAAAAAATTTAAAACATGCAATTAATGAGGATAATCCACTTCAAAAATTCGGCGTTCGTGAGATTTTGAATGCAGAGTATACATATCTCTTGAATGACCGAACTCGCGAAGTCATTAACCAATGATTATTTCTAATTAACCTAAGATTAATATATCTTTATCATTATATATTTTGGGACTTTACGACTCCGACTCTTCGGCGTTTAGGAGCTTTTGAATGCATAGTATGAATATCTCCTCTAGGATGATCTACCATAGTGACGTGGCAGTTCGGGGCTCTTGAGTGACGATATTTCGGAGTGACGTGGAAGAATATTTTTGTAATTCGTGGATTCTAGCCCATCGACACTTCGGCACTTCGGAGCTCCAGAGCTCCAGGGAACTACGTTTTCCCTGGATTGAAATCTCCTAGAGTGACGATCTCCTGGAGTGACGTGGTGACATGTTGTCACAATCGACGACGTGTCATAAAAAGAGAATGACACGTGTCACCTGAAATAACACGGATGACGTAACCAAAGTGCCTAAAATGAGTGCCACGTGTCATCTAGAATCAACCAGTGGATGGCATATGACACATAAGTTGAAGAAGAGCTTATGAGAAAGAGGCTCCGACGCTTCGACACTTCGGAGCTCCTATGCTTCGACACTTCAGAGCTTCGGGAGATTTTGATTGTAGAGTATGAATATCTCTCGAAGGATGATCTCTTGGATTGACGTGGTAGTTCGGGGCTCCGACACTTCGTGAACTTTTTAGGATTGAAACAATGACAAGCTCGAACGCCTGAATACCGAAGTCCCGGAGTAAAACTTCATATTTATTCGTTTTTAAAACCTCACACAAGTTTGAAATCCCGAATGCACAAGATTTGTTGATATTAATTGACTGTTGAATCTCCACCATTGAAAATGTAACCCGTTGGTTTGCTCACAATCTAAGCCTGAAATCCACTGCTCTGAATTGCTGCATTTTTTCTTTTGGATGTTTCTTATGCATACAAAGGATTTGGTTGACCTGTTGCATGCTCAATCAATGGTGAACATGATGACAAGTATTTCAAACCCAAACCATGACATGCAATTATCCTTCAAGAAAAAAAAATCGGTGAAAAGAATCAATCAAGAAAGATAATGATAAAAAACCGAGTCATTTAGTAATGGGAAACTGACTTAACCAACCAAAAGAGGAATGATTTTGATGAAGATATAGGGAAATGAGAGAGGGGTGGTAGAGGTGCATACTTAGGTCTCAACACTTGGTATGGGTACCAAGCATGCAGTGCAGATATTTGGAACATAGTCATTATGGATGAAGTCAGGAGATGTGTTAAGAGTGATGAATGTGCTATGGGTGCCAAAACTCAAAAGAAGGGATTTGATGGTGTGTGTTCTCAGTCTCATCAATTGAGAAGAAGGTATTTGATGTAGTGTTCCAGGATGGACAGACGATGATCAAGCCTAGCTCAAACACAACAACTATTCTTGGAGTTAGAGAGAGAAACTTGTACAGGATAAAGGGGGGCCAACCTATGCGAGATATGAAAAGTAGAAAAGTGGAAGTGAACATGGAGCAGGTAGCTCCAAAGGTTGTATAGACTCAGAGGCAATCATACTTCAGAGGAATTATATAGGCTCAAAGGGAGATTCAATCATCCGTAGGAGGCCAACCTTTAGGTTCAGGTTGGAGATGGAAT
The DNA here is from genome assembly GCA_032191745.1 of Picea mariana. Taxonomy (NCBI): domain Eukaryota; kingdom Viridiplantae; phylum Streptophyta; class Pinopsida; order Pinales; family Pinaceae; genus Picea; species Picea mariana. The sequence continues at coordinate 19,546 of JASDQU011442089.1, read as the reverse complement.
TCTTCCAAGACTGTCAAAAAGGTGTCATGGGTTGAGATCACCATGCAGGATGCTCAGAAGTGGGATGATTCTAGGAGCAAGGTGTCTTCCAAGAGGGGTCCAAGTCCTATAATAGGATTTTCTTCTGTGTCAAAGGGAGAAACTATGGTAGTGAATCCAGTGTGGGAGGCAGAGTCACTTCTAGTATGGGAGACCGAGCTACTTCCAGGTGATGGTGGCTGGAATAACTCCCTCGCTAAGAGGGAGTGTTGATGTTTTGTAGCATCGAGCAGGTATTCTCACATTAGCCTTGTTGTCGGGCATGTGGGAATTTTTGTTGTCACTCACATTGCACTCTTACTTTGTGAAAACCCCTTGTCTATTGAGATGGGGCTTGGAATTTTTGTTGGTGGGGATGCACACCCACATGTTGGAATAAAAAATTCTAATTTAATGTTGAGTTTAGAAGGGGTTCCTAAACTCAATCATTAGACTCCTATAAAAGGAGAATCAATGTGAGGAGACACCACACATCTCATTGTGACATTATGGAGTTGGCATAAGTGAGTGAGCACCTGTGCCAAGGCGATTGGGATGGTAATTTCAGCAAGAGAAATTCTTCACTTTCACAAATTTGGCCTAGGGTTTCTGGTTTTTTTCTATTTTTCTGATTTTATGTCAAGAGAGAGAGGTTGCACGTGTGATGAGGAAATTCGTATGTGTGAAGGAGAGATAGTTGCACATGTGACAACAAGAGAGAAACATGTCGCATGTGTGATCCATATAGTCTATATCGCACGTGTGGACTATACAGTAGCAGAAACATATTGCATGTGTGATTCATACAGTCCTTAAGACACATGTGGGTCACGTAGGCTGTACAAGTGACGTCATCTATACGCTTGTGAGAAGTCGGTAGGTTGTATAGTAGGTTTACAAGTTGGAAGTGTTTTTTGAGAATTTTGTTGAATTTATAATTTACTAAGAGAACTAGTTTTGTCTTTGCAAATTCTCAATTTGAAAATTTTTACAGAACAAAAATTTTGTGTCTCTTGTGTATGGATGTTTTCTCTCTAATATTTGTGCTTCTGCTACATTTCTCTGTCATAATTTCATTGTAAAATTATTCAGTGATAACAAACCTAGTTTATTGTTTGATCTCAATTGGAAGCAATTTTCAGATCTGAAATTGAATGCATCGATTGCCATAGAAATTTTGACAAGAATAAATAATATAACACACAGGATAAAGTAGAATAGAGTATTCAAAATGAATAAACCCTATAACCCTATCAATGAAGCAAATCGATTGAACTAATGAAGGTCAATAAAAACAAATGTATCTGAGAAAACTTCAAGATAATGAATGTTTCAATATAATCCTTGGAAAAAAACAAAAGAGGGTTACAAACAAGCTACATGTCAAAAGAACACTTCCAATATTACTATGAAATCTATAACTTTATGAGGTTTCCTTAATTTGATTTGCAACAGTGGTGGTAGTACCAAATTGTTGCTTACAACTTTATTAAAATAGTCAAATCTCAAACACATAAAATAGAAAGAGTTTTATGAATAACAAGATAGGATGAAAACAAAGAACTTTATAGATTGGTTCAAGTGAAACAATGAATCTCACAAGCTACAGACTAGAATTGATAAATTTTGTTTTCAGCTTCTCAACGTTCCTTGTCTAGCGAATAGTTACATTGTCCTTAAAAAAAATATTTATCCCTGTGTTGGCCTCTATTCTCCTTCTTATACATATTACCAACATATATGGATTTTAAGTGTTACGCCAATCAATTTGGGATTGCTGCTAAAAATATATTATGTTGGCTATAATCCATGAAGATTGCTAACATTGTTTGTGAATGTATAGACAGACAAGTAGTTGTTCTCTATCACCGAAACCCTATTAAACAATTGTCGATCCTTTAAAATCTCTTTAATTCACATGATATGGATCAATTTGACTTTGGAGGGAACTTTGTGAGAAGAATCCATATGTCATTTAATAACCTTGTTATCCTACTTGTCACCTTTCCATCTATTGTTAGATTTTAATGATAAGTTGTTCAGTTGTCACGGGGAGGAATTGACACATTAAGTAAGTTAAAAAGTGGACAAACTCAATTATTTTTGGGTTAAAATTATTTTCCAACTTTAGTAAGAATTTTGTTAAAGTTGCATTTTCATTTAATTGATGAGAATTTTGATCATGAAACTTTGCCTCTAGAGTTTTAGTCCATTTAAAAAGGTCTAGGTCATTAAAATTAAAAAAAAAGAAGTATTAAAATAGAATTATACCTTGCCTAAAAATATAAAATAAAATATAATAATAACAATCTAATTTTAAGGTCAGACCCATCAGATTGGTGTACGAGATCCCCTTGTTTAAGGGACAAGGGACCCTCTATGCTCAATCAATTCTATATTTACGGAAGTGTAAATACCTTAACTTTTGGATTTGAACTTGTTTTTCATTCACTCTATTGGTGTACGAGATCCCCTTGTTTAAGGGACAAGGGACCCTCTATGCTCAATCAAGTCTATATTTACGGAAGTGTAAATACCTTACCTTTTGGATTTGAACTTGTTTTTAATTCACTCTATCGATATATCTTTAACTACATAAAATACAATTATTAATTACATAAGTTAATAATAATAATATCAGACACCAAATTAGTGTATGAGACCCCTTGTTTGTAAGAAAAGGGACCCCCTCCACCCAACGATTTTACTCTTAAAATATAAGAAAGTATACATACTCTATCCTCTCTAAATTTAAAATTATGACCTTTTAAGAAGAAACACATATTCTTACCCTACTTAAGATTTATTAATTTTTTTTAAATATTTTATTTTAATAAAAAATAATAATTTTCTTAGAAAATATCGTCTTTAACCGTTATTCCAATATTGTAAATCCTTATAAATACCCGCATAACCAAATGTATAATTGATATAGCTGATAACAAACAATATCAAAAAGATGGAAAAGCACGAGGACAGATTGCTGGAAAAAAATCACAAAGCCACTGCTGCCGATGGGTCATGTGAGGCATCCAATTATTGCACTCAGACGCCATTGTTCTCTTTTAACGTTTGTTTTCTGCATTTTGTGATTTTTCTTATTTGGCAGAGAGAGATTTAGTTTCTGGACTGTGTGATGATGTTGTTTTGGGTGAAATCATTCCTCGATTATCTCGGGCAATGCCACGGGATAAGCGGCCGGTCTTGAGCTTGTTGAGTCGATCGTGGGCCAATGCTATGGCAGGGCATTCCCCGTTATTGTATGATCGTGCTTACAGCCCGCCTGCTACCCTCTCCTCTGGGGAATTCATTGTATACCGTTGTGGTCCATCCCGGCACCCCGGCAGGTTTAATAATAGAGATACCAGTCTCTGGCTGTGGAATCCCTTTAGTGGTATTAAGAATACACTTCCGCCACCTCCAGTCCGGAATATTACAAGGAGATGGGATGCAGCCTTTGTGTGCGACGGTGAGAAGGCATATGTACTCACTCCAGACGTTGTAACAGAAAAACCAAACGTCCACTTGGATGTGTACGATGTGTGGATGCTCAATTTAAGAGAGTTCAACATTCGCTGGAAGAAACTCCCTTCGTTGCCAAGATTGGGGAACGATATTTACGCTTCCAGTTGTGTGGGAGAGAGCTACATATGGCAGCGAAGACAAATTCATTCCTTGGACGCAGATGGATGGAAACTCTCACGAAGCGAAGAAAATGATAGCGATTGGCAATGGGAATATGTTAACGTTAATACATCGCCTCCCCCAAAATTGATCTTCGATAAGTCCGATAGGCTCCCATTCTATATTGAGATAAATCGAGTGGATGGTGATCAGGTTGTTGCCAAAATTCTATACGCAAGATGCCTCCTTCCCTATCTCATTCCAGACTACAAAGATCGAGACTCATATATTTTCATGTTCCTGGATTTGGAGAGCGATGACAGTCGGCCCATCATCTATGGCGACTTGTATTCTTTTGAAGTTGATCAAAACCAAAATGGTGCACTGTGCCTATTGAAGGCGGAGTTGGATACTGTGAAGACTAGAACAGTCGAAGAGGGAGAATGGGCTGATTTTCTGGGGGATTGGAATACTGCACGGATCTCAACCGCCATCAAAGTCTTTTGGTCAATCTCTCCGTGGAAGGAACAGCACAAACTAAGGTTGGATAACTGCAGGTATAAGCCGCTAAATAAATTTTCCCCGTTCATGGTGCTGCAAAATGGGCCTATCTATGGGTTTCGATCAATGACGGATAAACCTGCGAACTGGTGGTGACAATGCTACATAAGTTGATTGTCAAATTCCATCCTTATTTTGAGTGATGATATAGGTTTCTTATTTGCTCATGCAATCATGGACTGAGCTTTGCTATGTGAACTTTTGGGATTGATATGAAAGGATAAGGAGTGGGAATATTAATTATCTATTTAGATGGCACATTTTTAGTTACAGACAATTATTTCTTACAAATCGAACCAGGTTTCATATTTTTATGTATTCATGTTATTTTATGCATCTATGCCCGTTGTTTTCAATTTCCATGATTAGTGTCGATGTTATTTTCCAGATGAGTGTCCATGTTATATGTTATTTTAGGTTTAGTCTCTGTTATTTATGTATATATAATTAGCATACTACATTTAGAAAGTCTTTGCAGCTTTAGCATATTTCTGGTAGCTTTTGAATTAACAACTTCCCATTAATAGTCGGATGACGTTTGAGCTCACCTGCTCAAAATATGATCTTTCTGATCATCTACTCTTATGCCACTACCTTCAACAATGTCTAACGGTGTCACCATGTTTGCAATTTCATCATGTTTCTCTTCCAAATGGAAATGAGCAGAAATCCCTTATTGATGTTGTTTGAGAAGCAAGATTTCTCACTATTTCACTTTGTTTGCAATTTATTTATTTCTCCAAAAGATCTGCAACATCAGGAGTATTTTATAAATCCTACAAGAAATCTCTTACCTTGATTTTCTCATGAGTTTATTCACTGTAGCAAAATTTGGATCCAAGCTTTTTTTTTAAACATGAATGCTTGAAGAGGAAGACAAGTGTTCATCATATATTTCATGATTACAAAACTGCGGTGCATATGGAAAATGATATTCATTTTCTCTGAAATTCTCCTTGAACCTTATAGCATTCATTCAACTAGGCAATCTCTCAAAACCTGTGTTTTCAAATGGAGATATACATAAAACTATGAGTAAGAATGTACTGTCATTTCCTTCAAAAATATATGTTTGTTTTAAGGATTAGAGGAAAAAATATGGTTTGTTGAGGTTCTCATTGTAATGGCTAATCTGACTTTTCACACTAGCCTTAGTTATTAACTGCTTGTACTCCACTTTTTATTTTTTATTGAATAGATAAACAATCACGACCACCTTTGGGAAGCATATTCTCATACTTAGAAACACTCTGCACAATCTCACACAGGAACTTCAAATTTTCAAGAAACTTTACAAAATTCCTAAGCAAATTGAGAAATAAAAACTGTCAAATAAATATTTACAAGATGATGAAACCCCTTGAGTTTCAATATTGAATGGAATGTTTAAGGAAATGACCATTAATGAGCCCTCCTATTGGTTCACCATCAATATTTTTTTAGATGAAAAGCATTAGTTCATTTTGTTGTTGCAACTTGAAAAGGACCAAGCCATAGGATGTTAAATTTCTCATGCTCAACATGATTCTCATTTTTTTGCATCCTATTTAAGTACTAAATCACCTGTTGTGAAGTCCCTCTCTTTGGATTTTCTACCAAAGATTTCTTTCATTTTGTCTTGATATTCTTGATATTCTTGTTTACCTATTCTTTGGTCCGTTGCACCTCAATTAACTGATGTAAATCATTTGGCTTCTCCTCAATATTCTGTAATAATTTTATGACTAGGAGTCTAAGATGTACCGGGAAGATAATCCTGTAATAATTTTATGACTAGGAGTCTAAGATGTACCGGGAAGATAATCCTGTAATAATTTTATGACTAGGAGTCTAAGATGCACTAGGAAGATAACATTAGCTCCATATACCTGAAATGGTGATAAGTTTATATATTTCTTGGAACTAATCCTATCTTCTCAAAGTGCATACTTTAGGTGTGAATTCCAAAAATTTTTATTCTATGATAAAGTCTTTCTTTTTATAGTGGTTGTTAGAGATATTACATACTTACATACTCACTTTTTCCTAAGTTTTAGTTGGGAATATTCCCCTACAAAATAGGGCACTCCTAAAATTTAGGGTGCCTCCTATAAAATAGTGTGCATTATCACTTCAAATGGGACTAGTGGAAGACCACTCATGCATCTATTTCTTAGATTTTAGGGCATGAGGGTGCACTTCCTTTGCATGAATGCCATATTGTTGGTATCCACACTTGTCACTCACTTATATTGTTTCCTCTTAAATAATTAACTAGGACCCATATCTTCTTTAAATCACTCCAATGGTGCATGTACTCCATGATATTGGTGCATTGCTTCTCTTGGATTATATATTAGTGTGTTTATCACTCATTCATTATGTTGGGATTAATAGATTTTCTCATTCTTTCTTTGATTGTTGTCTCTCTCTCTCTCTCAATTCTCTTGCAAGTTTTATGTGATTTTCTCTATGAATGGTATTAGGGTTTTCATCCAAACTTCACACTCATAAGGTTCTTGTTTGATGAGTAAACTAAACCGTATACCTAAGGATAATAAGTTGTGAAATGCCCCATCTATGTTATATTTTTGTCAAAATTTATTTATAGGAACTCACTTAAAATCTTGTGAATTATTTGTTATAACTTTCCTTCAACATCCAAACCTAGAAAGAATATTTTCTTCCAAAAACGTGATGATGATTGTATATGTAGTTGATCTGGTTGGGATAGCCTCCACCCACTTTGTAAAGTAATCAGTTGCTATGAGAATCCACATGTGCGACACTGGATGGAGGATGAATTTCACCTATGAAATCCAGGCCCCATTGTTGAAAGGGTTCTTATGCTTTAATTGGTTTAAGGGATAAAGGATAAAATCTCTCTTTTCTAGCAAAAAAAGACACTCCATGTATTCTCTCATTTTTGAATTTACCTTGGTGAATAATGTGGGCCAATTATAACCAACCCTCAAGATCTTATATTTTTTTCTCTCCAAGAATAATGACCCCCACATACACCTTTGTGGAATTCATTTACAATTATGTCTATCTCTTCTTCAACCAAACAATTCAATAAGATACCCACATGATATTTCCAAAACAACTGCTCATTTAAAATGCAATACTTGGCTTCYTTTAACTTTAAWGATTTTACCTTTGCTTTGTCAAAATCTGGTGGAAATTGCATGGTCTGTAAATAAAAAACAATATCCTTATACTAGGGTGATGTAGAAATCTTGTCATTTATCTTTAGAAAGGTTTACTGTGGATTCCAACAAAGGATATAATGGACTATCAATAATCAAATTCACACCCAAATCTTCACAATTTGACTTAGCCAACAACTTAGCTAGTCCTTGGCCCTTGACTAACTTTGTAGGCTTAACTTCCAAATCATACTCTTGGATTTTGACTATTCACTTTCCTCTTCTCCCATCACTATCAAGTTGAATGAGGATGTCTTTAACAATAGTATTATGAATTACCTTTGAATGCAAAACATAATCTCTCAAATCTTTCAAAGCTTTCACCAATACATAAGCCTGTTTTTCTAAAATATTGTATTTCAATTTTGCATCTCTAATAACCTTAATAAAAAAGGCTATTCGTTTCTATAACCTTAAGAATTATTTTTTAATAACACACTAGCAATATTATTCTCAGAAGAAAATGAAAAAATAATAAACTCTTTAGTCAAATATGGAATTACCAAAACAGGTGCTTCACATAAATCCTTTTTTATCTGATCAAATGATTTTCTAGCTTCGGATGACCACTTGATTACATTTCCTTCTTTGAGAATGTCTGTATTTTCCTTAAAAATTTCTGAAAAGTTTACAAGAAATCTCCTTAGAAAATTTGCCTAAGAATGATTACACTTCTTTCTTATTCCTAGGTAGACTAAGAGTTTGGATTGCTTGTACTCTTTATGGATCGATTCTAACACCTTCTCTAGAAATTATGTGTGCTAACAATATTCCTTCCTACAATGTAAAATGTCATTTTTGGGGGTTCAAAGATACGTGTTGGCCCTCGACCAAATTTTGGAGAATCTTGGTCATGTTTGTCCATTTTTGGGACTTCGACAGGCTGGTCGAAGATGGAGTGCCAGGCGAAGCGGAGATCGCGGGATCTTCGCCCCCTTTTAAAGAATGTTTGGCTTTAGGGTTTATGTAATGGCTATGGGATGTGAGCCCATTGGTTTACCCATGTTTAGGCCCATTTTGTAATGCATAAATATAAATCTAGGCAATGTAAGCAGAGGGACTTGGTAGAATCAGTTTAGTGCGGAGCTAGAGCCTTTGTACATACTATGTGTTAAGACTTGCAGAACTAAGTGCAAGTGATTGTAAGAAGCTTGTGTGCAGACTATGTAAGAAGGCTTTTTGCTGTGACCTAACTCCGAGAAGGAGGATCTGGCGAGGTGCACGTAGATCTCCTGTCCTATGCGGAGTGGGGTTTTCGGGCTCTGTGCATGTAAGAAGATTGACAGAAGATAATAAAGAAGAGATGAGTTGGTGGATGTAGCCCCACACTAGGGTGAACCACGTATATCCTATGTTATGGTTGCTTTGTGCATTATGGATGTTATATTGTTCATATGATTTAATCTTAGTGCAGTAATGAATGTTTAGATGAACATGGTATGATAGAGTAAGTGCTTAGAGATGTGAATGAATGCTATATCTGATCTCTTTCCATATGCTAAGTGCTTAGACGTGTTAGATCTGGTTGAATACTGCGTTGTTTGTAATAAGGGTTTGGATCTGCAATGTGAATAAGGGTTAAATACTGATGAATGTTAATTGCTAAGTGCTTTGTTAGAGTGGTATAATAACAGATCTGTGTCCCATCTAGGTTGCATACATTTGAGTCCTGCAACCACCCCTGCCTCTACCTCGGGTGAGACTTCATCTGCTTCGTAGGGGTTGTCGAAAGGGTTGGTAGTTAGGGTTTTTTTGGTGCGTTGTTGAAGCATTGAAACCTGGGTCTAGCCCTGTGCCAAAAAATGGCTTTGTTGTCGAGAATGAAACTGTGATTGCTAGGAAATGAAGAAAAGAGAAAGATCTGTGCATAGATCTGCTACTTTAGTGTGCAATATTCTACTTGACTTGTGAATATCTATGCTAAGACGAGAAGTTCGATCTGAAAAAAAAAAGAGGTAAGATCTTGAAGCTTTGTGCTCTGAAAAATGTAAGATAAGTGAAATTTTTTATTTTGAAAGAATGGATCTATGTATGTTTAATAGATTTGGTCATAGTTTGAAAACTAGGGTACAACTAGAAGAAAGAATATTTGATATGAATAGATCTGATAAGGATATTGAAAAATATGTTATTCCTATGCATAGAAAGAATGTTTGGACTAACAAATGGATGCAAAATCCTAGAAAGAAATTTTTGCAGGTTAGTTACTGTGATCCCAATGCACAGTACAGGAAAGGTTGGAGGTCATTTAAAAGAAAGAGAGGATTAAATATTTTCTATAGTTGCAGAAGACCAAGACATCTTGGTAAGGAATGCCCTGGTAGAGGTCCTAGTTGTGTTTGTTGTAAATCTATGGACCATGAAGTTTTGGATTTCCCTAGAATGATTTCTAAGGTTGAAAAGATGAATATGAGACGGGAAAACCTTGAGGAAGATCAAGAGACTAAGAACTAGAAAGAATTAGAGATTGTATTATTGCAAATGAAAGAAACCCTGAATGATCACAGAGACACTAGTTTATTAGATATCTTAAAAGAGAAAGAGCACATAGAAACAAGAATAGGAGACTTCGACATAGACTGTGTCTTGGATGAGGAAACACAGGTGAATATCATGACATAAAGAACTTGGGAAATTTTGGGAAAGCCTGTTATGGTTCCTTCATTAGGAGGAATAGGATTATTTAGAGGAAAGATGATAACCCTATGTGTAAGACTTACCTAGACATCTATGAGTGCTCATGGCACTTCGACAGAAGAAGAATTTGAGATCGTTAAGTTTGTTGAGAACAACGCCCCATTTGCTATTTTTCTAGGAAAAACCTATATTGAGAAAGATTAGATACGAAGGAAACAAGAAGAGAAGGATATATAACATAAAAAGAAAGAACTAAGAGATTTCATGGCTAGGAGAATAGCGCACTTACTGAAAGAACAAGAAGACCAGTTGAAGCTACTGAGGACCAGAGATCTGGACGTCGAAGTTGAAAGAAAAAATGAAGACGTGAAATGCTTGTTTGTACAGGAGAGTAGAGCACCTACTCCAAACAACGAAGAAGTATCACCCTTGAACCTTATGAAATATCATCGACAACGCGAAGTTACTTTGCCAAGAAAAGGTAAGAATCAAAATGGGAAGAGGAACCCAGTAACTGATATTACAGGAAGGAAGGTTAGAAAGCTCAGCAAGAAGAAAGAAAATTTAGAAAAGTTACATGACGTTCTAGAGAAGACCCCACAGAAAGAAGGTTTGCAGAACTGGAACTTTGTCGTGATATGAGAACAACGAAGATTATCACTTCACCAGGGTGAAGCATTATGAATGTTGGAGGCATCCCAACCATTAGAACGACTCTCTAGACTGGATAGAAATACACTTATTTCTGGAACGTTCGCCACTCGACCGTTGGGACCTTGCCATAACAGATGGAATAGAATTGATTAAGGCGTTCCTTCCCATTGGAAGAGTCTGTTACGATAATATCTATTTATCCCGTTAAGCATTTCACCGATAACACTTTTTCCAATTACCCGAGCCCATAGAGAACTAGTTGATTTCACACAGTGATTATTGCGACCTCACCATCCATTCTATTACATTGAGTGTTTGTTCACTGACCTAAGATATCATATCTCGAGTGTGCATGTGAGAAAAAATCAGCACAACAAAAAAATCCATCGAAGATATCCTAATATACCTCATGTCCGAGAAGGTGATGTCCGCAGGCATCCAAACCTCATCGACGAGAGGAGCACAAGCATCTTCGTTGATTGCCCGTGGATCTAGACCATCCCGAGCTACGAATGAGAAATGAATGAAGCATCATGGTGACTTGACGAATGTGAAGCTAATCCCATCCATCATGCCCGATTACATCCTACCCCTATCTAGTGTGGTAAGTTGTGACAGTGTCCCGAGGGACTTCAACTACATAGTCATCACTACGTACCTCTCGAAGGGAATACACACAGTCAGACCGTAGTTGGAGAGGATTTCGACGTTGAAGATAAAGTGAATATAACCTAGGAGAATGCAAGAGATATGGCATGCTTGCACCTCACAAATATTTGACCAAGACCAAGGGGAAGAAGTCAAAGATCATCCCTCAATCATGGACTATGGACATTGCGAGGTCCACTATCTTGAACGTGATGAAGATACCACACTTCGGAAGACATCAAGAGGTTAACGCATGCGTTAAGATCCTGTTGTCGTGCTTCCATGGTGGTTATTTGTGGTTGGACATGCGTATTACCTTCAATCCGAAACTGATCCATAGGATCACCGAATTAAGAATGCGGTGACCAGACCCACAAGAATTTTATCCAGGAAAGGCTGTAGATTACACTTTGGTGTAGTAGATTACAGACACCTATGGTGATGTCGAGAAGGGGAAGCAAGGCTACAAGGTAGCCTCCATCTAGAATGGCGCAGTGCACCTAGCCTTCCAGTTGATTGCTAGTAAGCTAGTAAGGAAGAACAGACCCATGCAGGTCACAGGGTTCGTTGTTGACCTCGCAGGAAAATTTGTGGAAGGATTACAAATGATCTGGGCAAGTTACATCATCAACTAGTTAGAATAGGGCTGTTATGAAGCTCAGGATTAGGGCTATGAGTTCCATTTTAGCTGTCTGCTGATCCTCATCGCGTTCATTGCTTGGGAGATGCTGGAAGGAGTGACCTTCCCTGACATTGGTCCATTCGAGCCACTAGCTACGAATTTCACCATGCTCTGGTATTCAAGCGATATGGGGAAACAATGGAAGTTGAATGCGGTGTTCCATACCTACTACCTACAGTTAAAGAGGGCTATTGAGTCTTTCCCTTGTATGGCATCGAACACCCTGGACAGGTTCAGACCATTTGCGAAGTTCCGCATAGATAGGAATTATATATATATAATTGTGCGCAGAGACGAACATAAAGAAGAGATTCAGTCCTATTACAAGCTCACCGAGGAGGACATGGAGGAAATCACCAAGGAGTGGCCTGAAGAACTCCTAGTGCCATTTAACCACATAGAACTGTCCAACCTTGACCTCATTGGAATTCCGGTGGTTACTCGCGAAGAATATGATGCACCCAACAATGTCAGGAAGAAAAATAAGGAAGATGTAAAGGAAATACACAACACATTAGAAGAGACTGCATCAGATTCACCTGGTGGAGGAGGAGACAATGAAGTGGACAAAGAAGAGAAAGAAGGGGAAAAAGACAAGTAGAAGTAGGGCGAAGTAACAATGCCTAGAAACCCCCTTGAAGAGGCAGAGATGTCCAATAAAAGAAAGGTTTCCCCAATGAAACCTACATCATGGAAGAAGTCCAAAGCTGGTAAGCCAAAGCTGCAGACTGTGCTCATGATCGATGACTTTGAATTCATTATCACAGCTTTATCAGATGCCTTGGAAGATATTTTGCAGAGAAATGAAGCAAAACAAGAAACCATATATGAAAGAATTGAAGCAGAGTTAAGAGGGGTACAACAAGCCCTTCACTCTAGCCACACAGTGTCCACTGCGCCCCCGCTGATCCAGGTGGATATCGGTGGCCACCCACCTTCTCCAACTGGCCCAAAACATGTTTCTGGCAATTTTGGCAATTTACTATTTTTAGCAGGTTTTCACTTCTGGGGCCATTTTGAGGGCCTAAATGANCACAAGAATTTTATCCAGGAAAAGCTGCAGATTGCACTTTGGTGTAGTAGATTACAGACATCTATGTTGATGTCGAGAAGGAGAAGCAAGGCTACAAGGTATCCTCCATCTAGAATGGTGCAGTGCACCTACCCTTCCAGTTGATCGCTAGTAAGATAGTAAGGAAGAACAGACCCACGCAGGTCACAGGGTTCGTTGTTGACCTCGCAGGAAAATTTGTGGAAGGATTACAAGTGATCTGGGCAAGTTACATCATCAACCACTTAGAATAGGGCTGTTGTGAAGCTCAGGATCAGGGCTATGAGTTCCATTTTAGCCGTCTGCTGATCCTCATCACGTTCATTGCTTGGGAGATGCTGGAAGGAGCGACCTTCCCTAACATTGATCCATTCAAGCCACTAGCTACGAATTTCACCATGCTCTGGTATTCAAGCGATATGGGGAAACAATGGCAGTTGAATGCGGTGTTCCATACCTACTACCTGTAGTTAAAGAGGGCTATTGAGTCTTTCCCTTGTATGGCATCGAACACCCTGGATAGGTTCAGACCATTTGCGAAGTTCCGCACAGATAGGAATTATATATATATAATTATGCGCAGAGACGAACATAAAGAAGAGATTCAGTCCTATTACAAGCTCACCAAGGAGGACATGGAGGAAATCACCAAGGAGTGGCCTGAAGAACTCCTAGTGCCATTTAACCACACAGAACTGTCCAACCTCGACCTCAATGGAAGTCCGGTGGTTACTCGCGAAGGATATGATGCACCCAACAATGTCAGGAAGAAAAAGAAGGAAGATGTAAAGGAAATACACAACACATTAGAAGAGACTGCATTAGATTCACCTGGCGGAGGAGGAGACAATGAAGTGGACAAAGAAGAGAAAGAAGGGGAAAAAGACAAGTAGAAGTAGGGCGAAGTAACATTGCCTAGAAACCCCCTTGAAGAGGTAGAGATGTCCAAGAAAAGAAAGGTTTCCCCAATGAAGCCTACATCATGGAAGAAGTCCAAAGCTAGTAAGCCAAAGCTGCAGACTGTGCTCATGATCGATGACTTTGACTTCATTATCGCAGCTTTATCAGATGCCTTGGAAGATATTTTGCAGAGAAATGAAGAAAAACAAGAAACCATGTATGAAAGAATTGAAGCAGAGTTAAGAGGGGTACAACAAGCCCTTCACTCTAGCTGCACAGTGTCCACTACGCCCCCGCCATCAGAAGAAATAGAGTTGGGAGATGATCCTGCACAACTCTACAGAATAGCTGATGCAACTGAAGCTCTCCTTCATCACGTGCAGGAAGAAAAAGAACAGGCCACAGTGGCCCTGAAACAAGCACAAGAAGAAGTCATAGAGAAACGTCGAGTTGTGCAACAAGATAAGGACAACCTCCAAATCAAGTTTGAAGAGGATAAAATGTAGATTCGAAAAGAACAACTTCTCACAGAGTAGGTTGGAGTTAAAGAAGCAGTCAATAGAGAACTTCGCTCTATGACAGGCTTAGAATAGATAGAAGAAGACCTAGTGGAGAGTCAAGTAGCGAAGATTGTTGTAGCCATCCAACAAATTCAACAAAGAGTAGTAGAATTGGAGTTACAAGCAGTCAAGTACCCTTCAGGAAGTGCGAGACCAGCGAGAAGAAACTGCCTAAAGCATAGTCTAGATAATCAAGGCATTAGCCTTGAAATGTAAACAACTTAGTAGTCAAAGTGCGTAGAATTATGAGCACCTTACCGAGGACCCTAAACTAAAGACACTGGAGTCGCAGCTCCAGGAAGTAAAGGAGCAAGCAACAATAGTACAAGCGCATTTGAAGCCCTTGTCAGCAGTCAAGCGAATGAAAATATCCCAAGAACAATGCATGGCTCAACAACAGGTCCATGCCATATAGAGAAAAGTCATGGAAGTGACTCAGAATCTCCAGCTAGTCCAGGATGCAACTTGCCTACTTTTTGAGGAGATTGAAGGATGAGGAGCAGAACTAGAACAATAAGTCACTACAATTGAACAATGCTTGGAAGGACCTGTGACCAATACATTTATTCAGGAGTTCACCGAGAAGGATGCCTTGGCGAAGTAGCAGGTCGAAGCAGCTCGAGCCAAGCTTGAGGCATTTCAGGCAGAGTTACCCAGAGCAGAGTGACTCGAGACGAGTCACATGTGAGTGTTGGGGGCTTGTTGGACCTTGACCAAGTTTTGGAGAACATTGGTCATGTTTGACCATTTTTAGGACTTTGACAGGCTGGTCCAAGACGGAGCGCCATGCGAAGCGGAGATCGCGGGATCGTGACCCCTTTTTAGGGAAATTTTGGGTTTAGGGTTTATGTAATGGGTATGGGATATCGTACCATGGGTTTACCCATGTTTAGGCCCATTTTTTAATGTATAAATATAAATCTAGGCGATGCAAGTAGAGGGACCTGGTAGAATCGGCTTAATTCGAAGCTAGAGGATTTATGCATACTATGTGTTAAGACTTGCAGAACTAAGTGAAAGTGATTGTAAGAATATTGTGTGCAGACTACGTAAGAAGGATTTGTGTTGTGACCTAACTCAGGGAAGGAGGATCTAGCAAGGTGCACACAGATCTCCTGTCCTATGCGGAGTAGGGTTTTTGGGCTCTGTGCATGTAATAAGATTGAAAGAAGATAATAAAGAAGAGAAGAGTTGGTGGGCATAGCCCCACGCTAGGGTGAACCACATATATCCTGTGTTATGGTTTCTTTGTGAATTATGGTTGTTATATTGTTCATATGATTTAATCTTAGTGCAATAATGAATGTTTAGATGAACCTGGTATGATAGATTAAGTGCTTAGTGATGTGAATGAATGCTAGATCTGATCTATTTCCATATGCTAAGTGCTTAGATGTGTTAGATGTGTTATATCTACGATGTGAATAAGGGTTAAATACTGATGAATGCTAACTATTAAGTGCTTTGTTAGAGTAGTATAGTCATAGATCTGTGTCCCAGCTATGTTGCAGACATTTGAGTCCTGCAACCACCTCTACCTCTACCTCAGGTGAGACTTCATCTTCTTTGCAGGTGTTGCCTAAAGGGATGGTAGTTAGGTTTTTTTCGGTGTGTTGTTGAAGTGTTGAACCCTGGGTTTTACCCTGTGCTAACAATAGGCCAAATTTCCCGCATTTCTAAATTTTTTGTTGAAGATGCTTCAAATGATCCTCATCTCACTTTGAAAAGGAAGTTACGTCATCTAAAAAGAACATAATAGATTGTCTTTCTCTCCAACAAAATCTATATCCATATCTCTTTGAAATGTGGATCCTGCATTCATTAGACCAAAGGGCATCTTTTCGTACATAAATGTGCCCCAAGATGTAGTAAATGTTGTCTTATACATTTCCTCTCTATGCATTGACACCTAATGTAACTTAAAAAACCATTAATCATTGAAATCTCATTTTCTCCCACAACCTTTTGCAAAATGTGATCCATATTTGGAAGATGGTAATTATCCTTTAGTGAATATTTATTCAAATTCCTAAAATCCACACAAATCCTTATTTCACTATTCTTCTTCCTAATAGGCACCAAGTTCACTACCCACTTTGAGTATCTAAGAGGCACATAAGGCTTGAAAACAACATCATTCCCATCAAATAATTTATCTAAAGGTACCAATGCTCTTGGAATATGGTTGTTCTTTAAATGCATCTTGTTGGAAGATTGGTTATTGTCATTGATGTCAACACTAGTCATGGGTTTTGGACCGCAAGATTGATAAAGGTATTTGGACATGAAGGACAATGCACATGCATATACAACACCCATGAATGGATAGT
>JASDQU011442088.1:3470-16512 GCA_032191745.1 Picea mariana | reverse complement strand
TTCAAGGAGAATCTAAACATATTGATTACTACATCCTCGTGAACAAGATCAAGTTCAAGCATGCATTTATGAAAATTTAATAAGTGCTCACTAGAATGATCATTCCGTCTTCCTCTGAATCTAGGAATATAGTCATCCCATTCAACTATAGTAGGCACTGGATGTGGAAAACCAACTATGTTTGAGAAATTACAAAATGCATACCTCTAAGCAAGAATAACATCCATTTCAAACCAGTGAAGTCGCCAATAAATTCATCTATCATGAAATTGGAGTCTCCATGTAGAAAATTGCAGTCTAACTAGTGTCCTGCTCCTGTCTACCATCAAGAGTTGGATCTGTTCAATGTCTTTATCCTAGAGAATATCACTTCGTTCTTCTCTCCCTGACAATGACGTCAAAAGATGTTAGCGCTAGAAGTCAACTCAAGATTACTATTGAGTTAAGCCTAGCACACCTTGTTTCAAAATGTTTTGAAGAAAATAGTTTTAGAGAGGTGGAGGGATCACACTCATGATCTCAATGTAGCTATATGAGTGTTCTATTAGAACCACTTCCCTATGTGCAACAGATCAGGTAAACACAACCTCGTTTGGAGTAAAAAGAGTATAAGGTATGATTAAGGAGAATTAATGAAACAAAAATGACAATGATCAAGGATCATTTGTTATTTAATATCTTTGACCAATAGAAGAATAAATGTACACTCAAAAATCCTTTCTGAACAAGATTTAAAAGACTTAAACATACATGTGGAAAATATTTCACTATACAAAATAGAGAAACCTTTTCAGCACATACATACAGTCATAGAAGCATGTAACAATAATAATATGAGGAAATAGGAGTGATAAATGAAGATGAGAGATACACACCAAAACCATCAACTTCATTAACAACTAAAATCTTTACACATGTAGGATGGATTAAAATAGTTTAATAATAAGAAATTTTAAGTCAAAACTTGAGGATCCAACCCTTTATTTCTCTGTTTCATCTAATATATAGTGTTTTACACTGGTTACAAGAATTAATGGTGAATCTGATAGTCAGGGACACCTCAAAACTAATCCCTACAAAATCTCAGGGCGAATATCTACCTCTAATTGTTGACATACAAAAAATAAACATTTTACAAAATAGATCCTAGAATTAAGGAAACAACCTTGCATAAAAATATCTTTGGTTGACATTCTTTCCATATGGATAATTACATTGCATATTCCTCTTTATCCTTCCTAGATATACTTAATATTCAATGATCTACTCGGATCCAGCCTTTGACAATTCTGCCATGATAACAGATCTGTACAGTCATCGTATCCCAAGATAGATTTTTTGATCCACAAACATGTGTATAACTCCATTAGATGATCCATAACGAGTTTAGATAGTTTACAACACTCTTCATTTACACAAATATGAAACTGTGTCATTTTTGAAGCAAAATCGGCTGCTACAGGTGTTCCTGTAGCGCCCTTGTTTTCCTATGTACACGACTACGAGAACTTCCTGTAGCGACATACAAAAAACTAGTTTTGCATGATTTCAAATCTTTCCTCACTGAGGTTACAACTGATCATAACAAAAAGGGGAATGCCATATTAGATACAAGAAAAAAAAAAGGTTTCTTTCATAATTTAACATTTTCAGTCACACTTTAGGATTTGCATGGAGGTGGAATTCTCAAACTGAAAGATATCCTTGAAAACTTGAAGTAGCTTCTTCTGCTAGGAAATCCAAGCTATTCCTTTTGGACTTCTAATATTGAGAATGAGATTTCATTCTCATTGGATTATTCCCTTTAGATCCGATCTTAGGGTTTGGGCCTTTCATATTCCTCTTACCCTATTTTCTGGCAGACACTCTGTCTTTTCCAGTGGGAGTCTTTTTATTTACTGTCATACCTCCCTTCTTGGATTTATTCCTCTCAAGATTAGTTACATGGATTTTCTTACTTGTATATGGATTTTCCATAAGTTTTACAGATTCTTCATCGATAACAATGAACTTCTCTTTAATGGTAGAGTCATATACTGCTTTGGATTTTAACTTGAATTTATTTCGAGGTCTTGTGCTTCTTTTTCTTACCAAGATTCTATATTTAGAGTGAGGTAGGAGGAGTGATCACTGGGATAGGATATTTAGGATATATATTATCTTCAAATTCCTCTACTATTTCAGGTTATTGATCTTCCATGAAAACCCTAGGTTTGGCTAACCTTTTGGTTCTTTTAGAATAAGTCTGTTGTGAAAAAGGAAACATATGCTTACCACCACCTAGGATATGATAAGACCTTGCATCTGTTTGCTGGCTAGATGGAATATCTTTCACAGGCTCATATGGAGTCTTTAAGCAAACTAATCTTTTTTCCTTCCTTGAAATGACTGGTTGACTGGCATTGCGTGAAGCTTCTTGAGTTGGAACAAAAAATTTATCATGTGACTGTGAAGCAAGAGGATGTACTTCCTTCTCAAACCCCAATTGGATCGAGAATTGATCCCAATCCCTCTGTAATTTTCCCAGCTCGGCTTTTATAATTAACTTAATCAATCCCCATTGATAAATTCCATGAGGAGGGGTCTTAGGGTTTACTTGAACCTTCATAGCCATCTTGTTTATATCTCTCAAGAAGTAATAAGGTAGGTTCATTATTTTAATGCCTACAAATTGAAGAAGAAAACATAGATGGAATAGAAACACAGTCGAATAACGCTGTTCACATGTGATGAATCTCTTGAGCATAAGCAGGGCTTACATCCACTCATTTACAATCCAATATCTATGAATACGCTTGTCCCAATAAGGGTCTCTGTGTTCATGTTTCAAGAATTTATTAACATCCCCTCCTATAATCAACTTATTTTTAAACCATTCTTTACCATCAGTAGGGAGATTACAAGCTATTGCTATGGATTCTTCTGTAACTTGCATAACCAGGTTTGCAATTCGGTTCCACTGTCCATTAAAAATTTCAACAAATTCCCTGGCTTCACCATAGTGGTGACCATCCAATTTGGTACAGAAAAAACATCACCCTGCCCAATAAAAAATGTGTCTACAGTCTTAATAAGCTTCCATAACCTCGGGCCCTTCAGGCTCTTTTCTGTTCACATGTCCACCTTTATCCATCTTGACTGTTATGATAAAAAAGATAGAATATTTCCTACAAAAAATGATATGTCTGCTATGCAATGAGGTAGATAGGAGTTTTGCTGGCTCTATAGGTGAATATTAAAATTGACCAGCTGCAATAGTAACAAATAATGCGACAGATTTTAAAAGAACTGATTTCAAAAACCTCATCTGTGTGACGTCTTGGAAAACATGCATGTATAGGTGAAAATACCCCTCTTTTGCACACTGTAACTGTCGATTGGGTACTTGCTAACTGTTTTGAATCTCCATTCAGCCTTGTAGGAAAATCGACGACTTCCAAGTCTCCTGATGGTGCTCGAAATGATCACAATTAGGGACATGTGGAAGTTCCTGTACTGCTCAACAAGATTTTTCCTTTGGTATTCTTGGATGGATTTGAATTGAATCAACAACTTACTAACTTGGGTAATCGTGAAGCAAAGATCATGATATGACATATAGCTTAAATGAAAATACTTTAAAGCTAATGATGTCATAAAAAAATCATACAAACATGTGTATAATTTCTTCTATTCCCCTTTTACGAGGCTAAGTATCCCTCATTTTTCTCATCATGATACCAATTTGACCCCCTAATAATATTTTGAACCCTTAATCACACAAATGATTAGTATTTATAGTTTACACAAAAAATTTGAAAATGAGAAAATGAGAAATGAGAAATGAGACTTAGTAGAACATAGTGGGTGATAAAACCTTTAATCCTGTAGCAACCTTACTGCATCATCATACTTTGTTGTAACCTATAAAAATCATCCCCTTTACTTTACCTCATCCTCACTACCTCATATTCACTAATATATCAAGTGTTCACTAGATATATATTATATGAACTTATGTGTAAGAATGAGAGACTCTTCATGTGTATTTATACTCTTCCATGTAATTTCTTTTCAACCACTTTACCCTTAATTAATTTCTTGTTGTAACCAATTTAACCTTAATTAATTTCTTGTTACAACTGTTTTCCCGTCAACTATTTTACCCTTTTTCCTAATTTTAGGGTAAAAACTGTTTTACCCTTTTTCTTGATTTTAGGGTCATAACTGTTTTACCTTTTTTCCTAACTTTAGGGTCATAATTGTTTTACCCYTTTTCCTATTTTTAGGGTCATAACTGTTTTACCCCTTTTTTTCACATTTTAGGGTCATAACTGTTTCACCCTTTTTTTTATTTTAGGGTCAACCTGTACTTTCTTGTTACAACCACTTTTACCTTCATTAATGACTTTGTAACTATTTAGGGCTTCTTAACCATTCTTCAGGGATTCAAATTCATGAGGCCATAAATCCTCAACCATGAGGAACCACGTGGAGTACCACCTACTATTGGAAATGACATGATGAGAACTATCCATCCATGAGTATGTTACCTACATTTACACTGTCCTTCACATTCAAATTCCTCAAACAACTTTGGGTTCCACAACCACACCTTCAGGGATTCTTTAGACTTCGTCAATAACACCCATCTCTTAGAATTGTTCTAGGGATGACATCAATCAACTTACCAACAATATCGACCATACAAATGACAAGAAACTGTCCAAATATCAACCAATTGTCCAATGATCTCATCCACATCTCCGGGGCTTCCACACTTCTCCAAGGGTTGACTTGATCACGTCTCTTGGTCTTCCAGACTTCTCCAGGGTTGACTTGATCACGTCTCTTGGTCTTCCAKACTTCTCCAAGGGTTGACATCAATGAAAACAAACTGTCCAACACTAGATAAGGATTGATGCTTATTTAAATGAAAKCTACCGATGTATAGTAGATGAAGGTTCATATGCAAGCATTTTATCCTCCTTAGGTTGGAAAGATATAKGTTCTCCCAAGATTGTGTCAACTCCTATTCAACTACTAGATTTTGATAGAATACCTGGTGAATGTTTGGGGATTCTTCCTTAATTTCCTATCACATTAGGTGGAAAGGGTGTTATGGTCAATCTGATAGTGGTTAATGGCCCATTAGACTTCAATATTCTTCTTGGGAGTGATTATGTATATGTTATAAATGTTGTGGTGTCTATGCTCTTTCGAGTGATGCATTTTCCTCACAATGGAATCCTTGTCACCATAGATCAACTTTCATATAATAATCACCATCCTTATTTGTAATTAGACCATGCTACCCCATTCTATATTCCTAGTATTCGAGTGGAAACTGCCCCTCCATGGATGAATTATGTGGCATCATATCCTAAGTGTTCATTTGCTTCTGATAGGGAGATTTTCCACTCTTTTTTTTCTTCTTGGGACATGTTCTCAATAATTGATCAAGGGATCTTGTCGGCATCTGTTGACACTGATAAAAAACTCCATCCTAATATGGAATATGATTAACCTACTCTATCCACCTAGATTTTTGATTCTTCAACTTCGCATGATTTTGAGTTTCCTTCAAATGAGGCCAGCCTGGAAGTCATGGTTTCAATTGATAAGACAAAAGAAGATGTGACACATTGATCATCTATTTTTCCTTATTTATAATAGATGAGGGTTAACAAGATGAGTTTTGATTTAGGACAAGGGGCATTTTCTGGGGTATCTAGTGAAATACCATGTCTTGGCCATTTTGAGCCACATATATCTTTTTCATAACTCACCACCAAATTATTTGATCTTAATCAAAATGAATATCAATGTTTCATACCTCGTTTCTATCTATATGGGCATCATCAAGGAGCTTCCATAGCTCATGTGACTACTCACGATGAGTATCTTTGTAAGTGGAAATTAGATTCTATGTGGTGTGACCTTGGCATGTTGTGCCACATGATGTTGGAAACAACCTCTGAGTTCGTTGATGATGATAGGAATATTTGGCCTGAGCCTAGAAATGGGATATAATTCACATAAATTATTAGAATTCATAGTGCCTTTTATAGGTTTGTGGTGTGAGTGTTTTTTGTTTTGCATAAATCATGTCCAAAAAATCTAAATAAAATTGTTTCTTTTGAAATTTCACTATGCATTTTAACCTCGAGTCTAACATTTATGGATGTGTTTTACATGACTTGTTGATGTTTTATTTCTAATTTTTTTATGGAAACATCCACTGGACTGGAGGTACATGTTTCAATCTAGAATACAACAATAGGTTTTTCCCTGCAGCACCATCTTTCATTATTAATTGTCTATTCTTATATCACAAAACCTTAGGTTCAATCCCATCAGGTTGTGACAATTAACTGTTCCCTATTTTTCACATCACAATCTTCACAGTAATTCCTACTCTCCATGGACGCCCTTGTTAGTATCCTAATTTCCATCTGATGCCCATGTTGCGACTTCTTGTAAGCTAGGGAACCCTCCTAGAACCTGCCATGACTCAAAATTTAGCCTCATTCCTCTTTCTTCATGTATGTTATAGCTTTATCTCGAGGGGTTTCTCATCATTTCTATGTTACTTTATAGTCGCACATGCCTTTTATACTTATGTATTGGTGTCTATTGTTGCATTGTTGTTTGATTTATTCCCACTTATCACCATTTACAACCACACTCACCTCTTTCCATTTACATTTTCTTACCCTCGTTTTGTGACCACTATACCCATGGAGAGAACTATTGCTATGAGTGGACCTGACTTTCCAGTACCCTATTGCATCCATTATGCCTAGGTCGGTTTCACACACTTGGAACATAGATGCATGTTTTTCAACCACTTTGTCTCTCATGACGTGCTTACTTTTAACTCTTCTTCATGCTTGTTAAAACATGAAAAAGACAACTAATGAGTATACTTTTACCTCTTTTTTCAGTCTCGTAAAAACTGAATGAAAAAGGCACTATCAAGCATACTTTTATCTTTCTTTTGTTCTCATAAAACTATGAAAGAGGCATTGAAAACAAATTGAAGGGGGATTTTACCATTAATCAATATTATCAAAAAATGGTAGTCGTTAGTCATGTCATTCTTGAAGATAATACCTATTTGTGTCATTCTCTTACAGTTGGGTTATAGCTTGCCTAGGAGTCGTACCATCAATATTTCATATACTCCTTTGACTGGTTACTTTTCTAGTCCTTAAAAAGAGTGCTTCAAATGACTCATGCATTGTCACTGGTGCTGTTGAGTTTATGTTTCTAGTTCATCATTGTGTCATGCTAAATTTTCAAGGGAAGCTAAGCCCAAGTCAACCATTTTATATCTTGTTGACCCTCCAAGTCGGCCATCCCTCCCTCAATTGTAGTAGTAATTATATATTTTCACATGATCTCTTGGCATATGTTTTGTGTCGATTGATGGGGGATAAGGCCCTCCTTTCACAGATCTCTTCATTTTGACTTCAACACATCATCTAGGAAAGGTATATAGAAACCAAATAATACGTTAGAGCTTGTATTCCGTAGTGGTAGGATTACTCACAATCAATAGTGGGTCTACCTCATTGACTCCTAATTGATTGATTCTACAAGTGTCCGACATTTGATCCTCTATTCACACTTGATATATTTCACTAGGTACCTTGGGGTCCTTTATATCATTGGTGGGTTCCCTCACGTCTGTTAATGGTATACCTCAATGATCGGTAATCAAAAAATTTCTACCATGCTCAACATCAACTCATTTTTTTTCAATGATGTAGAATTGTACCATCGAGGTTGGATTGAAGACCTTGGGCTTGGGGGAACATCACTCATTCTGACAAGTTGCAATGGAATATATAAATTATACATAAGTACTTTAAATACCATGGGAGAATTAGAATTGGTGCTCAATCTCTTCCTGACATTCACTATGACATAGATCCACATTGTCTTTTCTCATGGCTATGATCCCTTTTGACATAGATCCACTGTGTATTTTTCATGGCGATGATATTTCATTTCATTACATGGATCCATAGTGTATTATGTTGGTGGACATGCTTTATTTCTATTCAAGGCATGGGTATTCGTACCTTGATGATGATCTATATAGGTTCAAATGATGTCTTTATGTAGGTACTCATTGGTTCCTTGATCTTCAATTCTTTATTATTCCACCTCACATTTAGAATTATTGTAATTTGTTTCAACCATTCATTCCTCTATTGACCTTACAAATTAAGGGGAATCTGTTACAACTATATTTTCCACCCTAGGGTAACATAAAGGGCCTACTCAAGAGGAGTATTGGAGTATACTTCACATTTACCTAGTACATCATATTTCCTATGTTCTATAGTTCATGTATGGGGATGCACTTGGTACTCACTTGGTCCAAGATATTCTCCCTTGGATGAGAATATTATTCCCCTAGAAAAGGGTGCACTTATTATTAAGTTATAATTTAATTACACTAGTGGATTCCAAGTCATGCATTGATACATTCGAATCCATTGCTAGGAGCACATGCCTTCCTTGGAATAATCACCTGGTCCTTCCTTGGAATCATCACCTAGTCTTGCATGCTTACCTTGAAATCATCACCACGAGTGCACATTACATGTGAATAAGGCTAGGAAGGTGCATTAATTGTGCATGAATGAGTGTAATTCACTCCACTGGTGTATATCTAGTTAACTATTTTTTGCATGACTAGTTAACCAAGACTAGGTAGCTGCTTACTAGCATTTCAGTCAATACATGTCCTAAGTAAGCTCTAGAAGCTTAAATATGGTGCATTAGCTCATGAATCATCACATATAGTAAATATATTGTATATTATTCATAGATGGAGGTGTGCTTGGAGAAGGGAAGGAATGGAGAGAAAGTTTATGCTACATATATTTTAGAAGAGATTCATCCACAAAAGCTAGCTTTCACCATAGGTTAACCTTCTTTGTGTGAGATCCAAGGGAGAGTTGAAGCAAGGGCCAAGAACGATTGTGGTTGTGACTCAAGGAGAATAAGCTATTGCTGTAATTTTTTTCCATCATTAATATATATCAATGCAGTTTTACTCTTCTATGATTGTTTATGTAATTACATGTTGTTGATCTATTCTTTACTTGAGTAGATTAGATGAGATCTTGTTTGGTTTATAATTTCTTAATGCTTATACGAGCTTGAGTTGGATATTTTTTTTCTCTTATGTTCAGGAAGAAGGCATAGGAGCTGGAGATGGATCTAAAAAGTTGCGTCAGTCACAATTACATAAGGACAACCATCAGGAACTAGGTGCATTTTTCCTCTCTTCTAGCATAAGTATAATTTAATCCAATAGATCTTGGAATATTTGCATTGTTATCTATTAATTTTCTATATCATATCAAGGGAAGATATAAGGGAGACATTTCATGTTGGAAAGAGGATTTTTCTTCGTAACACAAGGTTCTCTTTAGGCCATTTTTTTAGTTCATCCATTGCTAGATGTACCCCTTGTAAGTATAGATTTTTGATCTTGACCTGATCCAAAAATGTTATCATCTGTGCAACTAAGTCTTGATATTATTGAAAATTAGTTTATAATTCTTTGACTATGGAATGGAATTATTCCTGTACTTCTATGGAACTTACTCTGAATTTAAAAATGCTCATCCTACCCTTGTAATATCTTTTTTCTCTTCTAGGATTTTTACTTTGGATTTATTATCCTCAATATATTTAGACCTGTTTATAAGTTTATGTTTAGAGGATTGCTTGAATTCTACTCCTGTTGAGGCTATATCTAGGGGGTTTTGTTAGATATTTGTAACCACAAGTGCTTTTGTATTTACCAAGAGTGATGGAATACTGAGAACATGAAATCTCTTCATTGTTTACTTCACAATTATTCCCTATGCCTTGTCAAATTTGAAAGATTTGAGGTTTTCTACTTCGCTAACCTTGGAAGGCATGAATTATCCCAATTATAGTTCCCATAATGGGGAATTACCTCCATTCAAAAGTGTGCTAGAAAAAGTCTCAAGATGAGTGGTATCCATTGGATTAGTGCCTTGAGTTTCTTGTTGAGCCTTCTTTACCTCTTCCTCCTTTATATTCATTTATTATTCATTGTGTAAGATTTTATTATTGCTCTTTTTGAAGTATTATTTGTTCTTTTTCTTGTTCTTGTTCTTATTTTCTCTTCCTCTCTACTTTTGCTGCTACTGTTTCTTTTTTTTTTTCTGTAAATTTTATTAGTTTTGAGTGCTGCCTCTCATCTTGAAAACAAATTCCTCATATTTTGTGGAATTTTTATAAATTTATTCATATCTCCATGTTTTAGATTCATAGGGTGACCTATACTTGCAGATCTAAAAATTTTGGTTGACAACTTTCAAGGGGTCATGCCTATGGAATCTAACCTCCCTAAAATCAAATATTTATAGAATGTGAGATTCATCTTGTGCCTATTTGGTGTCTTTAAAACTATAGGATCCCAAGAAGAAAAGTAGTGGTGTCCATGGTAGTTTTTTATCTCTTGCGAGTTTTGCTCCAATTACATGCACACGGGTCTAGTATGGTACTTCCTACAAGGAAATACTGTTAGGTATAAACTTTGGAAATATGTAGGGAGGTTTGGTTGAGCCATATATTTTGATATAAGTCTCGTTCTCCAAAACAAACCAACCCCAATTTTTTCAACTACATACATTGCTTTATCTAACATACATGGTGTTGGAGCACAAAACAATAGTTGGAACAAAGGAGTTAGGAAATTATCACATATATTGTGATAATGAAAACAATATTTGTCTTCCCATATATCTGAGAAATAGACATGAATTGGAGGATCACTTAATTTCCATTGCTATCCCGTGACTGGGTAGGCATGCACCATACATACCAAATCCAACAAGTATAAATACATGAAATTTTTTGGATGTTTCCCTAGCACTACATGTTTTGCAACTGATAAAATATCCTCCTTTATGGAAGAAAGAATATTAGGCCAGTTGAATACATGACCAATTGTTGTGATTGTGCGTATTAAAAGAACCCATTATTATTTGAAATTCAGGGCATCTACTTCCACGTAGATCCTGCAAAGTAGAGTTTCTTCCAATCAATATGGATTCCTCCATAGCCTAGTGGGATAGATACCATAATTTCTAGTTTTGAATTGTATCCCTAGGTCCCACGACTTCTTCATCACTTGTTTGCAATTTAGAGGAAATTGTAGTATCCATTCTTTTGTAAGTTCAATTTCCTCAGTAGGGAGTTTGTAGCACATATGAAATAATGATGACTTGAATAACGATATGGATTTTCCTTGATAACTCTGATTATCCTATTGTCCATATCCTCTTTGCGGATGATCTATGAGACTACTTCATTGCATGGGAATACAATTAGGTGAGAAACTACCTTGTGAATCCATGAGCACCTTATCATCTAGTATATTCCTAGTTCTTGATCATATTCTAACATTTTAGGGTAGAATTCATGTTGAAACATATGGTATATCCCCCCCATTAATATGCCACACCTTTATCCAAAATTCAAATGGTGTCATTATGGATGGGACCTAGGGTTCTGACTCATATTTCCTCCTCCTCTCTGTTTGAGCTAACCTCATTGACCATTTTCTTTCCACTTCTTCTTCTGTAAGTGGCGATGGTTATTCTTGTAATTTACCCATATAAACAACATATGACATGAGAATAATTAGTATTCATAAGGAATGAAAATGTCAGTGTAGAGGGATATTATTTAGGAGATGATGTTGTCTACTGATTCTAGGTGATTTTTTCATGATGGAACTCTATTAAGTGATTAGGAACTTTCCCTATAAAACTTCAACTAATGATTGGTGTACAACTATTTTGTTTTGATGGAATTGGGAAGTGAGAAAAATTATTTTGAATGATAGGGTAGAGATAGATTAAGAAAACTTAAAATATTTTCTTTGTATTTGAAAGGGGGGATGAAAAAAATATCAAGGTTTCAATGCAAAAACTTTTACACAAAAATTTCTATGTACTCTCAGGAATGATGGATCTAGCCCTAACTAACCAAACTAAAATGTGCACACAAGGATATACAACATGGTTTGTCTAGGGCTTGGATATCCCCAGTCCTAAATTTCAATATTCATTAAGAGAAGGAATACTTGTAGTGGGTGTTAGCACTAGAAGTTGTTCCTAGACTGCATTAGAAACAAGCCTAGCACATCTTATTTCAAAGGTTAAAAGAAAATAATTTTAGAGAGGTGGGAGGATCACACTCTTTATCTTAAAAGGGAATTAATGGATAAACTTTCAAGATCTCTTCTCTATGTGCAACATATCAGGTAAACAAAACCTTAGTTGAGTCAGGTGAGAATGGGTATATGTTGAAGAAGAATAAATGAAACAAAATTGATAACCATAAAAGAACAATCTTTTCTTTGATATAATTAACCGGTAGAAGAATAAATCTCAAACCCATAAATCCTTCCTGAACCATATTTAAAGGATCTTAAACACACATGTGGTGAAGATTGCAATATAAAAATAGGTAAATCCTCTCAACACATATATACAACCATATAATCATATAATAGTAATAATGTGTTCAATATGAGGAATTAGAAATGAGAAATAAAAGAGAATTATACACACCAGCTAATGACTTCATTAACCACTGAAATATTTACACAGATAAGGTTGATCCAAACAATTGTATAAGATAAAGTATTTTAGGAAAACATGGATCTAACCCTTTCTTCTTCTACATTATCTAATATATAATGTTTCAAATGGGTTACATGTATTTGGGGTCAATCTTGAGAATCAAGGACACCTCAAAACAAATCTCAGCAAAAACTCGGGATGAATTTCGGTTTCTAACTGCTAATATACCAAATCATAAAAATTTACAAAAAAGCTCCTAAAATCAGGGCAACAACCTTGCATAAAATCTCTTTGATTTGAATTGTTTTATATAATCCATGAATCTATATAACTTCTAGAATAAAATGAGCATTATACAAAATGAATATTATCTCTCTCTCTCTCTCTCTCTCTCTCTCTCTCTCTCTCTCTCT
>JASDQU011442085.1:13172-23503 GCA_032191745.1 Picea mariana | reverse complement strand
ACTAGTGATGAAGGGTATAATAATGGCAAAAAGTGTAGGCAAAAAGGTGCATAGTGTGGTCCTAACATCGATCATTTAAAGATGCATAGATTCTTCCCATATCTTTGACTGTTGTAGCCTCTTAGACATTGTGCACAGTATTCACTCTATCTTTTATGTGCGGGAAATCCTTGTACATGTGATCTTCTTTGCATCCCCAACATTGGATTGGTTGTATTCCCCTTTTTCCCAAGGAATCTTCCTTCTTGGAATCCCCCTTAGCATACTGATCTTGATGATTTCTATTAGGTTCATTCCTATTGAAGGGAGGTTTGAATCCTTTCCTCCTCTGATCGGACTTCACATTCCTCTTGTCCTTCCAATATTTCTGCAGGGATTCTCTTCCCTGGCCTTTCTCATACATGTATTTAGCCTTCCTGATGGCCTCAGTCAAGGTCTTGGATTCATAATACTTGATCTTTTCCTTATAAAAGGATGACAATCCACTTGGAAATATCTGTATTTTCACTTTCTCATCACCAATGAACCTGACATATTTTAACAATCCCAAGAACTTCTTCTCATATTCTGCCATAGTCATGCTTCCCAACCAGAGTTCAAAGAACTGCTGCATTTTCTTTTCATATAAATTCTCTGAGAGGTACTCCTTCTATAAGTACTTATTGAACTGTTTCCAAGTGATCCTACTTTCATTAACATGTTCCACTTGCTTCAGTTGGTCCCACCACATTCCATCTTTCCCGTGTAAATGGTAGGTCGCAATACTGGCTTCTAGGTTGGATGAATAGTTATGTAACTAAAAATATATCTTGAGCCCAAGAAACCATGCTTCGACATCATATTCCCTTTCTCTTTAACCCTTAAAGGAAGGTGGCTTGAGCTTCCTCAACTCTCCTTGAAAACTATATACCTCTTGTTTCCTTCTTTGGTGTCTGACAGGAGACACCTCTAGACTGCTTATAGGATCATCCACTATATAAAAATTTCTTTCTGAGTAAGGAGGTGAGTGGTGTCCATGAGCTCTGCTAGCACTTCTAGAATAACGAGCTCTTCCACGATCATCCCTTTTCTCATGGAACCTTCCTTCTTCCTCTTGTCTTGAGCTTCATCCCTTATTCGTTTTTCTCTGCAACTGATTTAAGCTCTGCAACACTCGAGCATTTATGTGACTTTTCTCTCTCATCAGTCTCTCCCTGTTTGCTTTGTAGCTCCGAACTTCCATCTTCATGCTTCTTACCATTTCTATTAGCGTTTCTTGCTCTCCTCTTCCCTTGCATTCATTGGACTCTGTCTCTTCATTACCAACTCTGGTATTCTGACCTTCATCCTCCTTATCATGACTAGAGGCTCCCTCTCCTTCTTCCATTTCCTCAATACACATCTTGAGTTGATGTGCTTAGGACCCTTAATTCTGCAAAATGTGCAAGCAACCATTTTGTTAGAATTACACATATGATAAACAAAATTACCAAACCATGCTACATGTCTCTTTATTATTTTTGTTCATGGAAATCATATCCCATTTTCTGAAAATAATAGTGTCATGATATCCTTGGCTTTCACAGAATTTCATCCTGTGTAGGTGCTTCCTTCAAACCACCTTCCCAGGTGATTACGACTAAAAACTGTGGCAAAATACTTCCTTAGCTCATTCCTGTCTCGAAGACAACCAATTCATCCCTTACACCTCCTTCCCTCAACTCTCAATATGCATATGGCCATGGCCATGACCCTGCACTTAGTTTAAAAATCACTTGTCCAGAGCTTCGGGACTTCAAAAATTTCAGCCAAGACCGGATCAATGGTCCTCATCCTCTTTCATGATCAATGATCGAGATCCACTTCGGGACTCCCGGCTTCGGGAGTCTCAAATTTCCTCTCTTGCCTCCTCCCGAAACAATTTTACCTGGATTTCCTGAAGGGTGTCCTCCCACATATCAATGATTGTGAATCGCTTTGGATCTTCGAGGTTTGGAAGTTTCAAACTTTCCTCCTGCACTTTCTCCTGGAGTGGTTTCACTCGAAGTTGACGATCCTTCAACATGTGTCTTCTAGAATCAACGATCGATATGTACTCCAGCCTTCGGGCCTTCAAGAATTTTGGATCCAATGCAACCTGTCACACCCTTCCCCTCTGGGGTGCCCAGTCTCTGGACTGCACGATCTCTCGCCACATGGAAAAATACTAGAAGTGGACACGTGGTCCAATTAGGCAGGTGACATGTGTCATGTTCTAACTGAATTTTCAATACTCCAAATGCTCAAAACTTACTGACATGTGGGACACATCCCATGTGTCCACATCATCCTAGGTGACATCTTCAAGCCATGCCACTTTGGGAATTCCAGGGTCCACATCACCTCTAGGTGACGTCATTGTGCCCCATCAATTTGACTCTTCAGGCTTCGAGACTTCAGGAGTTTTCATACTAGCACACTTCCAATTATCCCAAACTCTGATTTCCCAAACCGACCAAAATGTTTCCATGTGTCCTCATGGATTGGATGAATAAAATTCACTTTGGGTTTTCACCCGGAGTCCATGGATCTGCACCACGTTTCCTCCTTAATCCGATGGCTATGTTTTACTTCGGGACTCCGGACTTCGGAAATCTCAAACCTCAACCTTTTTTTTGAAATGTTTTTATGCGAAGTTCACGATATACTGACACGTGGCTCTCGGCAGATCAATAGTTGAGATCCTTTCGAGTCTTCGAGTTTCAGAAGTCTCAAACTTCAAACCTCCTCCTCGCTCACTTTTTCCTGGATCGTTTTATCTAGAGAACACAATCGGTTGACGTGTGTCCTCCTATAGATCGACGATTCCCAACTACTTCGGCTATACGGAGTTTTGATGTTTGAGCACTAACATGCCACATCACTTACTGCCTTTCAATTTGCAGGGGCGCATGTTAGCGGTTTAGAGTAACCCTCTTTTCACCTCGCAATTCTCCTCACGCTGACACATAACCCCCTCGATGAAACTGTGGTTTGGATTGCGAGACCGCCTTGAGAAATTATATCTCATGCAACTTGGTTCCCCGCAATGTCGGATGTCTATCGATCTCCCTCTCTAATGGGATCTAACGGTGGTGGCCTTAACCTTTTCTTCCTTTTCATCGAACGACCCCTGTTCACCTATCCTCTGATCCAATGATCCCTGATCTCTCCTGATCCTAAAGTGACGATTTCTCCTAAATGCAAAGGGGGAACGATAATGATTCTTCAAACCCATTACAACAGATCTCTAATGATCTAACTCCTAGCACCCCTTAATTGGTCAAACAAGTCACCAATCCTTTGCAAGGGATATTTATTCTTAATGGTATCTTATTGAGTTGTCTATAGTCTATGCACAACATGAATGTGCCATCCTTATTCTTCACAAAAAAAGCTGGTGCTCCCCAAGCATATAGACTAGGCCGAATGTAACATTTGTCCAACATCTCCCTTAGTTGTATTTTGAGCTCAACTAGCTATGGTGTACTCATTCTATAGGGTGCTCTAAACATTGGCACCACTCTAAGTACAAGTTTTATTGAAAAGTCAATATCGATTATTGGAGGTAGACCTGATACTTCTTCCAGAAACACATCTTTATATTCTCTTAATATAGGATGGTCCTCTAGGCTTGGTTTATTGACCTCAACAAAGTTCAACACTTTTATTGCATACAAAGGACATCATTTTCTGCAATACTTATTCACTTGAAGGGTTGATACTTGTCTAAATGAGACATTCTTTTGAATTCCTTGTAGGGTTATTTTTCTTCCTTCTTCATCTTCACACTCCAAATTTTTATTGTAGCAGTCCAACTTGGTTTTATGGGCATCCAACCAATCCACTCCAATCAACAAGTCATAAGATCCTAAAGGGATCATGTTTAGGTTTGCTTGGGTGGGTAATCCATTCATAATGGATTGGCATGCCGGTATGACCTATGTTACCTTTATTTTTGTTTCAATGGCTAGTTTTACCAACCATGATTTAGCATGTTTTACCTGTTGTAATTTGCATTTCTCAATAGTTTGAGGGGTAACATAACTTAGATTAGGACCAGGGTCAATTAAAATGGAAACTAGGTGGTTGGCAATCATACCTTCCATGTCCACCACTGAAGCTTAGTGGTCAACTTGTTTATTATCCAACGCTACATAAATTTGTGGCATGTTCATAGCCACATCATTGACTATGGTAACCTAATGGATGTTGTATATCCTCATATTGTCTTGTTGCCTATGTGGGAATTCCCTCAGCAAATTTTATTCTCCACAACCCCAACATTTCAAGGGTTCTCTCTTTGTATTATTAGTCTTTCCTGGGGTTGTTCCAAAGGGTTTATTACCACTCTAAGATGGAAAAGTATGTTGATACACACTTTTAGTAGGAAGGCTCATCTTAGAACTTTTCCCATGATTCTTAAATCTTGAGGATTTAAACCCCTTCTTCTTGAATCTCAATTTACTTTTCTTCTTCCAATCCTTGTGAGGTTATGCCTTGTTCTTGAGTTGATCATAGCAGTACCTTGCCTTTAAAATAGTGTCTTCTAAAGTATTAGGTTCATCAAACTCAATTTTTTCCCGGAAGGACTGAGGCAGTCCAATAATAAACCATTGCACCTTTACCTTTTCATCCTTTATGTAGGGCACATACCTCATCAACTCAAGAAATTTGTTGATATATTCATCTATTGTTAGTTGTCCTAGCTTGAGTTCATAAAACTCCTTAGTCTTCCCATCATAGTATTTTTCAAAAAAATACTTCATCTTGAATTATTTCTCAAATTGTTTCCATGACAAGTCCTTGTCATGTATTCTTTTCACATTCCTAAGGTCCTCCCACCAAATGGAGGCCTTTCCATTCAAGTTGAAAATAGTTATTCGATCATTTAAGTTTTCATATTAGTCATGTACTCTGAATTACTTCTTCAAGCCAAATAGTCAAACTTCTTCTTCTTCCCCCCTTTTAATTTCTCCATCGAAAGTGGGTGGTTTGGATTTCTTAAACTCTTTAGGGTCATCTCTCTTGGAATGTTTACTCTTCTTTCTTCCCCTCCGGGAATGTGAACTAGTCTCACTACTATAAAATTTCTTGGAGTTGTCAGTTTCCTCACTAGAGGATTCTTCTGTTGAATGCCTCTTCGTTCCATGTTGGGCCTTCTTTGAGGTGCTCCTCCTTGTGTGGCTACTTTCACGACCATGCTTGTGTATCTCAGTTGGATTTGGGTTTTCTTAGTATGATGTCTATCCACATTACTGGATGATGGCCCATGTTGAAGCCACCTTTGTATATCTGATAGGCTTTGCAGTAGGACTGCATTAATTTTAGTTTGTTTTTCTTGTTATTTTTTTAGCCTTTCATTTTCATCCTTACAACTCTATAATTATGTCATGAGGCCTCTTACAGTTTCATCCAAATCCGGAGGGGTTTCCACCACTCTCCTCTCATCAGATTCTTCTTCTCTATTGTGGGATCTTTCCCCCAACTCATGGTGTGTCACCATTATTTACGTTGTATTTTTATTTTCTGTCCATTGACTGTTTGAGTGCTGATAAAACATTTTATGTTAGTTAATTATCTAGTAGTTTATGAACAACAAGTGTAATTTGTAAGGTGAAGTCAACTTCATTATTAGGAACACTAGAAACACACATTTCTTTTGTTTTAGAGCATATAACAACAATAAAAGGTTTTTTTCATCTCTTCGATAGTGGTTAAAATAATCTTCTTATGAATGGGGTAAGATAGGGTGTCACCCATTAAAAGTTCTCTAGTAGAATTTTATTCGACTCATTCATGAGCCCAAGCAGACCAAGTGTTGTTGTCTTCTTTGATACCACTCTGTCACACACCCAACCCCTAAGTATATTTTTAAGGGATGGGGTATAAATATTTCTCTTACCTCCGAAGAATATGGTATCGAGGAATATTCTCTTTCTCTCGATGGACAATCTTGATGCATCCCAGATCTCCCAAACTACGGTTAGGATCCATTTTCCACCTAAGGTTCACCAATCCTAATGGATCTCACTCACCTTGTCAACCCATTGAAGATTAGCATGTGTGATGCCAAACCCCTTTATCCTTTGGTTGTGTGACCTCTCGGTCAAGTATCTTCAATTATCGGAGTTGAATTATCTCTCTGAAACCTTAATGGTCTCGCTTGTAAATAACCACAGGTCTCTTCAATCTTTCAGTGCAAGTTCTATGACACTCATGATCTCTCCCTTCGCAATACCGGGAGATTATTATTCAGACTCTAGCTCCTCCTCCATTATCTCCTTCCCGCATATGACCTCAGGTTATGTCCACACACAATTGTGGGCGTGATCAAAATTGGTTTGGTATCAATCCACTTTTCTCCCCGCAATTCACCACCAAACGCCATGGGTCCAATTTGCAATACCACGGTTTCTATTGTGGCCCACTCTCAAGTTTTTAAATTCTGACCACTTTCCATCCCCACAATCCTTTGTAACCGTCGATCTCACAATCTCAACAGTGCTTCTGAACGGATGGCTCAGATCTGTCCTTTCCAAATCTACAGATCAGATTTAACCCTTCTAAATCAACGACTGTGATTTATTTTTTGGTTCATACTTCGGGAGTTTCAATTTTCAACCTTTGTTTCCCTCTGAAATGCAGGGATTCTTGCCATGTGTCCTCCTAAATCGGATGGCTATAATTTACTTTGAACTATCCAATGGTTGACGTTTATTTCGGCCCTCTGGCTCTTCGGGCTTCGGGAGTTTCAAGTCTCAATCTGAAAATCTCGAAGTGATTTCTCCAGAGTTCATAATATATCGCCACGTATCCTTCTGGATTATATGGTTCATATATCCTTTGGGTCTTCAGCGATCTCTCCTCCTATGTATACATAGATTTTAAAGTTCGTGCACTTTTCCTAAATCCAACAGTTTGAAATAATTCAGCTCCTCTTGAATAGATTGTCACCTTTCACCTTGCCCAACCTTCACAAATTATTCTTCTGAAATATTTCTTTGACACTTAGTCAATTTTTGGTCCTATGCACTCCTTGCAACTGACATCTACACTTTCTTTCAATAAAAACCTGAGTTATTTCTCCAAGTCAAAGACTTTGCCTACGCACTCCTTGCGCTTAATATGCACACTATGAATACAAAAGTTTCATGCTATCTCTTCTGATCTTCGAGTCGAACAAGACTCTCTCGCACACACTCCTTGCATAACTTATAGAAGAGAAACAATTGAAACTTATTCAATTATTCATAAATTCATCCATTCACCATGAACATCATACATCCACAAAATTCATAACAACAGTAAACTTGTAAACAGTATCAACACTGTACAATTGGATCAACTTCCTCTGTTCTATTCATTCCAAAAAAAACATGATTACACCTCTATCTCTTACATTCATTACAATTAGAAAAATTATCTGAGGACCCAGAGCTTCCTCACTCTTCTTCCTTATATATAAGTTCTATCACCTTCTACTCTAGCGGTTACCTACTCAACTTAATTAAATGAAACCTAATGACTAATCAGGGAAAATATCCTACTTCTGTAATATTTTACAGTCATGTAAGGATTTACAATAGCTCCATCATTTCAAATGGTGGCCCGGATTTACATAAAACCAATTTAATTAAAGAGAAATTCAAAAAATATACACACCGCTACCAAGTTGTTTAAGAGTCGGTTTGGTTCTTTCAATGCATGAAGTGTCGAGTTTGCTTCCACCTCCACTTTTCTTGATTTGATAGCGATGCTCCTGCATCATACTCCTCTAGCCAAAATATTTGTGGACTCTTGTCCATGAGCTCTTGCATTGTTTTTCCATACTTCAAAATATCAGGTTCAGTTACCCAACTTGAATCTTCCACTGGGTGATCCTTCCACTTCACTAAATATTCAGGGTGCATCTTTCTTTTGGTTTTCCTTCCAACTCTTTGTTCCAAAATTTTATCCATTTGAGTTTTTTGTACTGTGGGCATTTGTTCTTCCCACTGAATCTCTTCCTAATCATATAATTCTCCTGCGGCATCTCTGTTATAAGGATACAGGTCTCCAACATTGAATATTGGTGATATCCCAACATTGTCTAGCAACTCAATCTCATAAGGATTTGCTACAAATTTTCTAAGGATATTGCATGGTCCTATCTTATTCATCTTCAACTTATTATATGTTCTTCTTGGAAACCTTTCCTTTCTCATATGAGCTAAAACTTCATCTCCCACTTCAAATTGAACTTCCCTTCTTTTCTAATCAACTTTGTCCTTATACTTTTGATTACTATCATGTATCTGCCTCCTAACTTGATCATGAAGTCTTTGCATTTCTGTAGCAAAATCTTCTGCTCCTGAATTCATCTTGATTCAATTCTCTCAATTCTGTAGCCCCTCTTGGTTGTCTTCCATATACTATCTCAAATGGACTTTTTCCGTTGTTCCTATTAACTAAATTGTTAAATGCAAATTCTGTCTGTGCCAGAATCTAATCCCACTGACGACCTTGTTCAGTGACTAAACTCCTTAAAAAATTTACCAGACTCATGTTCACCACTTAAGTCTATTCATCTGTCTGAGGGTGATATGTTGAACTAAAAGATAAATTAGTTCCCAGCCTCTTCCATAGAGTCCTCCAAAAGTGTCCTACAAACTTAGTGTCCCTGTCTGAGACTATACTTCTAGGCAATCCATGTAATCTCACAACTTCTCTGAAAAGAAAATTGGCTATGTGTGTAGCATCATTTGTTTTCTGGCATGGTATGAAATGTTCCATATTAGAGAATCTATCGACCACAATGAATATTGAATCACTCATCTTCTGGGTTCTAGGTAATCCCAATACAAAATCCATACTAATTGCATCCCAAGGCCTTTCTAGAATAGGCAATGGCTGATACAAACCAATATTTTGTCTCTTCCCTTTTGCATGTTGACAAATCTTACATCGGTCTACAAGTTTCTTCACATCTGCCCTCATACCTGGCTAATAATACAAACTACTCAACTGTGTAAAAAAATTTTCATGACCAAAATGTCCAGGTAGACCTCCACTATGTTTTTCTTTCAGTAAATTATCTCTCATTGAACATCTTGGTATGCACAATTGGCTTCCTTTGAACAAAAATCTATCTTGGATTAAATATTCTTCCCATAAACAGTTATCCCTCAACAAAGTATTTTCATATGCTTCATAAGCCTCCTTAAAATCTGGATCTTCCTGATACATTTCCTTAAGGTGCTCAAACCCTAAGGTCTTCACTTGGAATTCCTATATTACCAAAGTCCCCCTGCTCAAAGCATCTGCAATTTTATTAGCACTTCCAAAAATATGTTTAATGAAAAAAGTAGAATTATGCCTGAATTCTACCCACTTATCATGCCTCTTATTCAACTTCTCTTGCCTAGTAATAAATTGCAAAGCTTGATTATCACTATACAATACAAACTCTTTTGGAATTAAATAATGTCTCCATTTCTTCAAATCTTGAATCACTGCATAAAACTCGTTGTCATACGTAGAATATTTATCCTTAGCGTCATTCAACTTTTCACTAAAATAAGCAACTGGCCTATTATCTTGTCTCAAAACTACTCCAATGGCTATTCCACCTGCATCACACCTCACCTGAAATGTTTTTCCAAAATCTAGTAAAACCAAAATTGGTTGTTCTATTATCTTCTTTTTCAACACTCTAAAGATTTTCTCAGCCTCCTCTGTCTAATTAAAATACTTATGTTTATTCTTCATAGTATCCATCATGGGTGCACATACACCACTAAAATTTCTGATAAACTTTCTATAAAAACTTGTCAATCCATGAAAACTTGTAATATACCAGATATTAAAAGTATGTAGAACAGAAATAAAATGTTAGAAATGGCATAATAACAGTAATATAACCAGCATAATCTCCACAATAACACAGAAATTATATAAGAACAACAACATAAATAACACTTTGATTAAGAAAGCAATGTTCATGGGCCTCTTCGAGGGGACAACCTCCAGTCAAGCAACACTCTATTGCAATAATATCCAAGCTAGGGTTCTCATGCCCTCAACCCTTACTTATACTATATATGTCTATCAAGAGAAGCATCTAGAAAAATATCCTTCTAGAAGCGAAAGCTTCTATTAGGTCTTCTTACATCTTCCTTATTCTATTTTATTGAAAGGCCTTATTAATATTGACCTTTATTACATCCGAATATATTGCTCTACCTATGTGCGGGTTAGGATCCTAACATGTCCACCCCCTTAAAAATAGCCTTGTCCTTAAAGCTTGATATGTGGAAACTACCGGAGAATGGTAGTTGGTTCCCAAGTGGCAT
>JASDQU011442084.1:1526-12838 GCA_032191745.1 Picea mariana | reverse complement strand
TTGGTGATTGTTTTAAACCATACAGGGAATTTTTCAGCTTGCATACCAACTCCTTCTTTCTCTTCACATCATAACCTTTTGGTTGCGTCATATAGATTTATTCTTCCAGATCCCCATGTAGGAATGTTGTCTTCACATCCATCTGTTCTACTTCAAAATCAAATGAAGCAACAACATATAACATAAATCTTATAGAGGTTAACTTGGCAACAAGAGAAAAAATCTCACCAAAATAAATTCCCTCAACTTGGGAATAACCCTTTGCTACTAACCGAGTGTTGTGTTTCTCCACTTTTCCTTCTGCATTCAACTTCTTTTTAAATATGCATTTGTTTCCAATGGGATTTCTTCCAGTTGGCAACTCCACTAGATCTCAAGCCTCATTCTTATCCAAAGATTCCATTTCTTCATCCATGGCCCTTTTCCAAGGATTTCCATCCTTTGAATCCACTGCCTCCCTGACAATTCTAGAATCACCATCAATAATAGACAAAGAAAAATTTGAACGAAAATCAGATGGAGTATACCTTTTCGGTAGCCTTCTTTCTCGAATCGATCTCCTCAATATTGGAGTATGAGGATCTTCTTCTTCTGATTCTTGTTCTTCTGTAGAGTCTGATTCATCATCCTCTAAATCAAACTCTATTTTCTCTGGTTCTTCCTTACTTGGTAGGACTTCCTATTTAACAACATCCTTCATTTCTCTAAATACCACATCTCGGCTATACACTACCTTCTTAGTTTCTGGGTTCCAAAGATTATAACCTTTGAGACCATCTTTATATCCAATAAAGATACACTTTTCAACCTTCTTATATATCTTACTCCTTTTTTCCTTTGGAACATGAACATATGCATACAACCAAATACCTTGAGATGTGTGAGACAAGGTTCCTTACCAGTCCATATCTCTTTTGGAGTATTTCATCCAATGCTGATGAGGGTGATCTGTTGACCAGGTAACATGCAATACCCACTGCCTCTGCCCATAATTCTTTCCCCAACCCAACACCACTGAGCATGCACCTTGATTTTTCCATAAATGTCTTGTTCATCCATTCTTTGATGCCACATCATAACCTTTTCGCCAGGGACTATAGGAGTTTTTTCTTCTTCAACTCCAATATCAGGAACATTGGAAATTGTACACCCATCACTAATAGTGCTTCGTTTCACCTTATACAAAGTTCCAAACTGAAATCCTTTCAGCAACACCATTGCTCCTTGAACCATCCTGTAGGTTTCCTTTTCAAATATTGTTTTTACCCCTGCATCGTTCATTTTTCTTACATAAATCAAATTTTTGACCAAACCTGGGATGTGTAGAACACCAGGCAGTCTTCTAATCCTTCCATCTATGAGCCTCAACTTGACTTTTCCTTGTCCTATGATTCTGGTTGTCGAATCATCACCTAAGAAAACATTACCTCCATCATACCTTTCAAATTCGTGGAACCATTCCCTATAGGGATTCATATGAAAGGATGCACCAGAGTCAACCAACCATGACTTATGATCTGCATGTGTGCTTTAAGAATCCAATTACACATCCCCTCCTTCTTCCTTGGAGGTATTTTCTTCGATAGAAGGAGATTCTTCAAATCCCTTCTTTTTCTCAACTTTGGATCTACACTACTTCTTGTAGTGCCCTTATTTTCCACATATCCAACGTACCTTTACAAAATTTTTGTGAGATTTATATCTACCCTTAGACTTAGATCTCCCACTTGAGAACTTAGATATATTTCTTTCCTGGGAACATCCTCTTGCAAATAATGTGTCTGTGCTCTGTCCTTCCATATTCTTTCGTCTCATATCCTCCGAAAACAAGGATGAGACCACTTCATCAAACTTTCAGGAAGTTGTATTAAAACCTATGGCCACAACCAGATTATCCCATGAGTCTGGTAAAGAACATAGTAAATTGATACATTTATCTTTATCTAAAATTTTAATCTCAACAGATACTAACTGACTTACCATAGTATTGAAGGCATTCAAATGATCTATCATTGAGTCTCCATCTCTCGTCCTCAATTTATACAGATTCTTTCTTAGGAATATTTTATTTACTATGGAATTAGACAGATACAACTTCCCCAACTTTTCCCATATTTTTTTGGCTATAGATTCCTCTGACACATTCAGTAACACTGAATCAGAGAGACACAATCGGATTGTGCTCTTTGCCTTTTGATCCAACTTTTTCCAGTCATATGTTGAAGTTCGTGTACATGCAGTAATTGGATCTACCGCGATCCACTAATCTCTATTCACCAATAAATATTCCATCTTGATCTTCCACAACTCAAAAATTTTCCCATTAAACTTCTCGATCTCCATCTTCGAATTGCTTGCCATTTCTTTTCACCTGAAAAATCAATACCACAGATCTCCCACTGTAACAAGGATTATCACAGTCGCGAGCCAAACCCTTGACCACAAAGGCATCCCCCTGAAGCCAACAAATCTCTGATACCAAATGTAGATTTTAACCTTGTACAATATTTACTGCAAACAGATTTTTAGTAAAAGAACATAAAATATATAATGGCAAATACAAACATTACATAGAGATTTTCCCCTAGAAACCCAAACTGAGAAAACTAGCATATTCTATATTCATTTATCATGGTACTTTGTTTACAATACAATACACATATAGGAGCCAGTAGCATCCAAAACCCCAACCCAATGACCTAGATTAGTCAACAACCCTAATTCCTTAACCAGAAATAGAAAACCATCGGCAAAAACCATGTGCCAAAAAACAACTTAAATATGTGACACCTAAATAATATAACACATACCCAACATTGAGAGACCACATGACTAGTAGTGTCCACTTGCACATACAAAATCCCACTCTATCACCACATTTTGATCCATTGTTAGCATATGGACCACACCAGCTAGGTTCTAGAAGGTAGATGGGTCTTGGTCCATACGGTACAACTCAGCTATTGTGGTAGGTAATCACCCTAATATTTAAGGCATTTAAACATGTTGTATTTAAGTTTCTTTTGATTATAGAATGCCTTCTTGGAAATTATGTTTTTGATCCTGTTATCACACTAAATTGCCTTGGGTCTTTTTAGTTTGTTTTTATCCTTTTTTAAGCCTTAGATTTTAGTTTTTTTTAAGTTTCATCTCTTTAAAGTTTATGTTTGGTAATACCCCTTAGATGATTAAAGTTTTGAGTCTTAGCTTTAGTTTGATCCTCAAATGGATTTTTGGTCCTAGAACTTTTTTAGCTCATGACTTATTTTGGTCCCCTTCATGACTTGTCCCTAGGTTGATCCCTCCCATGATTATACTAATGTGAGAAACCTTTCTCCTCACTCATGACCTCATAGGCATGCCTCATCATCCTTGCTTACCTGTCCAATCATTTTTGAGTTGGAGCACTGCCCACTCATCAAGAAGTTCCGTAGCACCTTTCCCATTTATCATACTCCCACCTCAAATCATGATTTCCACGATTGATGTCACGTCCCTTGTTTTCAATTCCAGAAGTTGGTTAAAGATGCCTTCAAGATATTTCATTTATGAGCCCTGGTGATGGTTTCTAAGTTTGAAAAACTCAACAATGTTGCGCTGCACAAATTCACAAGTCTGATCAGGCATCGAGGTGACAGAAAGAAAAAAAAATCTGGTGTTGAGAAAGATTCGAGGGCTGAAGTTTTTGCAATCTCATCCCGAGATTTCGTTGAAGATTCCAACAGGTGTCTACTCCACAGGTGTCCCATG
Source organism: Picea mariana (assembly GCA_032191745.1). NCBI lineage: Eukaryota > Viridiplantae > Streptophyta > Pinopsida > Pinales > Pinaceae > Picea > Picea mariana. Next base: position 9,088 of record JASDQU011442084.1, on the reverse strand, counting down.
TTTCCTCCTCTGCATATTAGTTTTCATAAGAAATTTGTGCTCGGGTTTTGGTTTCCAAGTTTGCACAGTCGTAAGGGACTTGTCTTTGCATGATAGCCTTGTATTCTCTCTTTTTCATAAATGTATCTTTATTGTCTATATCTAAGTCTGATTATTGTTGCCCGCCTTAGCCATTGAAATCACAAGTCTGCAAATAGCCTATCCTCTACGTATGCATTGCACTACCTAGAGGCATTGCTTAAACCCTCTCTGCGTCTGTTGCTTCCTTTCATCTTAGAGTTTAGCGTTTTTACTCAATTTCAAAGAGCCAATTTTGGATTACCCCCTCACTTCCCACACTCTCGAATACCTGTACAAGTCGAAGGGTGTAATTCCCATAGTCAAGCTTGGATCACTAGCACTAGTCTGTCTCAAAAGGTAAGCCTTATACATTTGAAGCCCGATTCAAAGCCTTGCTGATTATTACTATCCCATAGGCCTTTCAAAAATCCCTCATTCTAAGCCATGGAGACTCCTCAATCGAGGAAGACACACAAAGGTGGCAAGGTGGTTAGGACAGAACCGGTGGACATGCATCTTTTTTATACAGAGACCATGGTAAGAGAGGTTTTTCAAAGAGTAGGGTGCCTCTCTTTCTGCCAAAACATGCAGAGAGGCCATCTAGAGGTAGAAAGATAGTTTGCATTACATTTTGATGGCAGGAAAACCAAGGTTGGTGATTTGGAATTTTAGGTAACTGAAGCCTCTATCTCAGTTGCAATAGGGATTTCCATTATAGGTGAAAATTGGTTCAAAGCCATGGCTTTGATTTCAGCCTATGCTAAAGATCTTTTTAAACCTGAATATCAAGACAAGGATTTGTCTAAAAGTATGTCAAGGAGTCAATTGATTGAATAGTTTGACAGAATATTGAAGATCATACAAAGATATTTTACATGTGAAGGGAGATTTAACACATTGTACCAATACCATGTAAGGTTGTTGCTACATTTTACTGGTAAGGTTGAGATGAATATTCCCTATTACTTGTTAAGAAGTATAGGTAAGATGTCAGACAGGATACAAGCCAAATCTAAAGATGTGGATTCTAGCCCCTTCCATTCTGGATTGATCAGAATGCTAGTCTCTGAAGAATTGGGTAAGAAAGAGATTTCATGAGAGCATTTTGTTGTTAATTCTCATTTCAAGTTGGATATAGCATCAACTCGTCAATCATAGAAGGCAAGTCTTTTGTCACCCACCAGTTCTACTAAATCAGGGACTAGTAGGAAGAGAAAGAGAAGAGCCTTTGTTCAAGTTTCAGAGGTCAGCAAGTAGGTAACAGGAGTTGAGGAGGAAGTTTGTCCTTCCCCACAAAGATATTTTTCACCACCTCCTCCACCGGGGTTAGAAGAGGTGCCTTCTTCTACCAAAGACACATCCAAGAAAGGGAAGAAGATACTCTTTCCCTCTTCTCCTCTAGCAGTCCAAATCAAAGGTAAACGACCTTTCATAAGGTCATCAATTCCTAAGGATATTTTCAAAGAGAAATATTTACCATAAACCCCTATTCAAAAGAAGAAGGGAAAAAGAATTGAAAATCCTATGGAAGAGAAACCAAAAACCCCTATTCAGAAAGGGAAGGGTAAAGGTGCTAAAAGACCTTTAGAGAGAAAAGATGAAACCTCTGTGAAATATTTTGAGAAGCCCATGGAAAGAAAAGAATAAATCCATGTGCAAAGGAAGAAAGGTAAAAGTAAAGCCACGAAGAAGCCTGATGAGGTAGAAAAGACACTTCCCATGCAGGTGGAAGAAGAGACTGAGAAAAAACCTATTGAGACTGTGCATAGTACTACTCCTCCTGATAGTCATACCTTCAATAGACTTATTAGTCAACTTAGAGAGTCAAGAAAAGAGGTGGCTCAATTGAAAGAGGAATCCATGTCTGATAGAGCCAATATGGCAGAGCTTATGGATGGCTATAGTCAAACCCTTGACTTGGCAAGGTTTGCAGCAAGAAGGGCCCAGCCCCTTCATAGACAACTAAAGAATCTTTACAGGAAGAACAGAGGTTTCCAGTTTCATAATAGTAAGCTAAAGACAAAGCTGAAGCACTTTCAATATGAGGTAGCCCAAAGAAATTTACAGGTGTTGGTTGAAGCTGCCAATGATAATGACAAACCAACAGCTAAGGAGAGCACAACTACATCGAAAAATCCTGTCAATGCTAAGAAAAAGAAGTCTATTGTGCCAATTGAATATCCTCTTTCTACCAAAAAGAGTGTGAGGTTAAGTGTCAAGATGACAAAATAGATGGTAAAAGGTAAGCCCCATTTTTTAGGATGGTTCCTTTTTGGGAGGGTTAATTGATATTCAAATATTACCTCTGCCATCTATACAAGATTCTAAGCGTTTAACTATCAAATTTTTGGGTTATTTGCTAAGTGTTGAATCCCTAAATGGTAAAATGAACTACCTTTTGTACTGCCAAGACACCTAAGTAAAAAGGGTTTGATATCATGAAAGGCCATTAATGGCTCTACACATGTTCAATATTGAAGGCGCTGCATTTTTTACAATTCTACCTAGACCTACACACAGATGCAACATAAGTGGCACTACCTAATATTTGGCAGAGAACATAGTTGGCATACATGTGCAATGTAGGGGCACTACCTACAGGAGCTACCTAATATTTCACAGAGAGAAGAGTCTGTACGTATACGTAGCACATTGGCGCTACATAGAGGCACTACCTAATATTTCATAGAGAACAGAGTTTGCACACATATGCAGCATAGTGGAGCTACCTTTTCTCCTTGTAGTGCGCTACCCAGATTTTCCCAAGGAAGATACCAACAAACACCAGGGATCTAGGAGGACCAAGCTAACAAATTTGGATAAATTGATGATGAACAAGGTTGTAGAAACAACAGCTAGCATCATGAAGACAATCACATGCTTTGAAAGACACATGGAAAACAAGGAGTTGCGCAGCAAAAGGGAATCAAATCAGTTTGAAGTTCGGTTGGATTAGTCACCAACATTTTCCTGTTTTATAGCATAGGTTGTTAAGTAAGTTGTTAGATCAAATAAATGTTTAGAGATTTTCAAGGGAAGGAGGCCAGCTCGTACCTCCATCTTTTGCCTCCCTTTTGTTATAAATAGATAGATCAAATGCTTTAGTAGGTTGGATGGTTGAGCAAGGCTCCCTTAGACTGTAATATTTTGGTGAAGTAACTGTGATCTAGTGACGTACTAGACTTAAGACATTTTGACTAATAGAAATCAACTTCTCTTTCATCTTATTTGTTTCTGACGCTAAATGTTCATGATTTGAATGATTCACATGAACGATTGTGGTGATGTTATGATGGATGTTTGATCATTATGTTATCATGATGTTTACTTAGGTTCCTTAGTTTCTCATTTCAAGAAGATCTTGTGTTAAGAAAATTTCCTCCTTAGGCATTTTTAGACCTATTGTATCCCTACACTTCTCCTATTCAAGTCTTCCCTTTATTCATACTTACTCCCAAACTATTGATTGAAGTTAGCCAAGACCTTGATTGTTGGTGCATGCTAGCCCTATTATCTAAGTTAGAACATTATCATTTGAGTCCTTTTCCATTTGACCCTTTAAACACCCTTACATTCACTTATAAACCTGATGGGTATTGGGCTTGCCTTCCATGCAATCTGAAGGTGACTCCTAGTGCTAAAAGATCTTATTTCACCTTGGTGAGTTTCATATATTTCCTAGTAAGTGGCCAACCTTTAGGGAAGGTTTGCAACTAGGGGTCCCTTTATGGGTTATCGTACCATTCTGTACCATACTTACCAATTTATGCTCATTACATTCCTGTCATATTGTCCTCTTCCATGCCATTTGAATTTAATGACATAGAAGGAAATGTACCTCATTTCATGGGAAGAAGAGGTTGAAGGCCCAGAGGGATTATTGTAGGCTAAAAATATACAAGCCTACATATAGACCTTCAATATGCTTCGACTAGGGATTCCTGAGAAATAAATGAAACGCTTCTCTATAAGAAATGGGGGACCTAAAAAAATAAATGATAATGAATTCTTAAGGGGCTACTTGGAGTATGGGAGGTCTCATCACGAGCTAGAATATCATGATAATAGGTATTTAGTGGTATAACATTACCATCATATGGTCACCAAGCCAGGGTAATGGCTCTCAGTTACATAACTGAGAGAAAGGGGGTCTCATCATGAGCCAACCTTCTCATTTCCGCAAGGATATTTGTGAAGACATTGTCATTATCTGGACACTAAGCCATGACATTGGCCTTTGACTTGTTCCTTAAAACATGAAATAAATATAAGAAGAAATAATGGCACGAAGATGGGCTTGGAAAAAGTGCCTTGCAAACGAAGGTGCCACGCACCCTCTACAAAGGCAGCCATAAATGAGATAATATGATGCAGGAGCATCACCAACATCAAGATAGCCAGCGCAGAAGCAATCGGACATCTGGACAAGCGCCAACACGAATTTTGAATTTTCCCTTGAAATTGATGCACCAAACATAAATGTGGAAATTTAATGAAGTGCACTTGTATAATGTAAACGGACCTTGAGCGGATTGCTCTCGTCCTTAGTAGGTAGAAGGAATTTAAGGCAGTTAATGCAAGTAGGTAGAATTGAATGTGTAGATTAGACAGTTTGAGAGTGCAAGAGGGAAACGAGATATAGACACCCTCATTGTGCATTCTAACATTATCAAGGAAGATCAAGAGCATGCAGAGAGCTGTGTAAGAACACCCATGTACAGATATTTGAATTAATATAAAGAGTTTGATTCAAATTCATGGTTTTTGTGTTGTTCTCTATGTATTGATGTTGATATGCTCATGAATGTTTGCTTCCTGTTATACATTTTCTTTATATGTTGTGTATATGATTTCATGTTTAAGTTTGAAGTCTGAAAGGAAGAAGGAATGAGGTTCAATTGTTTCTCTATCTGAGCAAGGATTCCTGCAAGGAGTGCAGTTGAAGTGTCCGCAAGGAGTGCGTTGACAGAGGGCTCAGATAGTTTAGCTTTTGTTCTCATTTACCTAAAAGTTCAGTTGGGCACAGGAGCCATGCAAGGAGTGCGCAGGCCAAGATAAGTTTCAGGGTTGCAAACCTGAGAGAAGAGTTTGAAGGACTGCTGCTGCAGGTGTGCGCAGGGTCAAAGGATAATTTAGCACTTTTAAGTTTCTCAAAATTGTCGTAAGGAGTGCGTGCAAGAGTATTTTCTAAGACGCAGATTCGTGGAAGAGCTCAGGAAGGATAAGGCCTTTGAAACTGTTGGAGAGAAGCGCATGAAAGTTGTGACCGGAAGATGGTAAGAAAGCGACGCAAACTGTGCGCAGGTGGACGAGTTCCGCGGAGGAACACTTGGTCATTCGTAGGAATCGCCAGGAGGAACAGACGGTCAACATTCTCCAAGGAGGATTCGCGACATCCCGTGAGCCGTTAGATCTCACAAAGGAGCAAAGAAGATACAGTGAAGGTGTCGAAAGGTTCAAAGCTCAGGAGGGCTAGAACCGTTGATCCGAGCCACAAGGGTCGTTGTATCTATACGTATATCGTGTATAGGGGTTTCGTGGGTTGAAGTCCCATGAACATAGCAACAGGAATTGCGAAATCGTGAAATGCGATATCTCGACAGGTATGAGAATAGTCTGGGGCCACATGAGTTAGTGAGGTGGACAGGTGGCACGCCTTATCGGGGTTTCGCTGCGAGAAGTCCCGAAACATATGCATTAGGATTCGCGATATTGCGAACTCCGAAATGTCAATGGAGTGAAGTACCCTTGAAAATTCAACTCGTGAGTGCATCAGAGTTTCGGCGTATCGGGGTTCGGGAGTCGGAGAAACAAGTTGTTCAATATCACGAGTGTCCAAATCGCGATAGGGAAAATCTCGAAAGGGAAGAGAAGGGTCAGCGTTGACTTGTATTGGGTTTCGGGGATCTGAGAGTACAACGTTCGACCACTGACCTCATGAAGCTGCGAAGTCCGGTCCTCTGAATGTGAAGAGGGGATCCCACGAGGATTTCTGTGGGTGTGGATTTCTCGATAGGGGAATAGAAGAGCGTCAGAGTTCTTCGGGCTGTGTGGAAGAGAAAGATCCTATGAGAGGACGTGATTGCAAGCGCGTGCTGCGTCAGTTTGGTATCAGAACCCAGAAAGGTTCTTTTCTTTCTGTAGCAGAGAAGAAGAGAATTCACCATGCCGCCATGGAGAGATAGACAGTCACCCAATCCAGAGGATAGGGAAATGTCGAGAAGAAGAGGCAGGAAGATAACAGATCCATTTATGGAGAGACAAATGTGTGATCTCCGAGCTAGACTCGAAGACATGGAGACAGTGCAAAGACGCACAGCCAGTGCGGGGGATCTCAGTGATTCCGAGAGTGAAGGTGAGGCTGAGCGTGAAGAAGAAGTTGCAGCTGAAGATGCATCAAACAAGTTTTTGATCATAGCTATTGCAAGGATGGGTGCAAGAGAGAAAATGGACATTCCAGTTTACGAGGGAAACTTGGATGCAGAAGAGCTTCTAGACTGGATTAGAGCTCTAGACACATACTTTGACTATGAAGATGTCGAAGAAGACAAGAAGGTCAAGCATGCTATCACGAGATTGAAGGGACACGCAGCATTGTGGTGGGATGAGATACAAGCTGATAGACGTTGCAAGGGAAAGCAAAAGATTAAGAGCTGGGACAGAATGATCACGAAGATGAAGGCAAAATTCATCCCCAGAGACTATCAAATTACTCTGTTCAGGAGAATGTAGAACCTGAGACAAAAGATGATGATAGTAAAGGAATATACTGAGGAATTCTATAAACTGAACATCAGGGCAGGTCATCGGGAGAGCAATGATGAGAAGGTTTCCAGATACATGAATGGCCTGAGATATGATATCCAGGATGAGATGAGCATGGTAACCATCCGAACGGTGGAAGATTCTTATCAGATGGCTCTGAAAGCTGAGGAGAAGCTAAGCTGGAAACAGGGTCAGAGGGGTTGAGGTAGAAGTCATCCCAGAGGTAAATCAGTTGCCCAAGAAAAATATCAAAAGCTCAAGGAGGAATGGAAGAAACCTCAGACTTGAACTGAGAGAGGTGGAACCTCACAGCGAGGGAAAAAATATGTTGAACAGAGAGGGAAGCATACTGAGCAGAGAGGAGATTATGCTGACAATAACACTTTTCCTCGTACTAGAGGTAGAGGAAGAGGAAGAGGTGGAGTAATTACATGCTTCACATGTGGAAAGAATGGGCACAAGTCTTACAAGTGTCCAGATAAAAAGAAGGAGATTGGAGAATCTCACATCACCGAAGCATAGAGGCGGGATGTTGAGGCAGAAGATGCTGAAGGCGGAAGATCGCTGATGATGTGGAAAGTCCTTTTGACACCCGAGAAAGAGGTGGAGAGTTCAGTCCAAAGGACCAGACTTTTTATGACTACTTGCAAGACCAAGGATAGGGTGTGCAAGGTCATTGTAGATAGTGGTAGCACAGATAATCTCGTTTCAACCGATATGGTGGAGAAGTTGGAGCT